>PVKV010012985.1:0-63222 GCA_004027835.1 Alouatta palliata | reverse complement strand
TATATATATATATATATATATATATATATATATATATATATATAAAAGTTTGTGAATCACTGGAGTGAAGCACCAATTTCTATTTTGATTCAGTAGGTTTAGGGTGGGTCCTGAGATTCTGCATTGTCAACAAGCATCCAGATGATGCTAATACATTGGTCTTTGAGTAGCATACTTTGAGTAGCAAGAGAATAGAACATCTAAATGCAATGCAGTGAATAATAGATAACAAGAGTAATTATACAAAAATCTCTCCATACAAGAAGCTCCAAATTTCATAGTATCTTGTGATGCTAGGGAATGTAACATGGAAATTATTAACGAACACAACTGATTGGCTAGGAGGCTAGTGAATACCACAAGGAGTTGGTGCGGTATGTGTGAAGTGCAGGTGTTCTAGGATTTGAGTTCATGCTGAAATCAAAGCTTACTTCAGTAAATGTGAGGTAGTCTAGGTAAACAGTTATGGACTTGGGGTTAGACCCAGAAATTTAGAGGTACAAGTGTTCTGACTTATGATATTTTAGAGTGTGGACAAGCTTATCTATGGCAGATGAGAGACTCACTCAGTTAACTATGAAAAAAGGTAATACAAATAACTTATATTGAAAAAAAAGTGTGTTATCAGACAAGAGTAGAGAAACCACAACATGAATTAGGTTCAAAGACCACTTAACAGTGGTTTTCAATCTTGAGACTAAATTAGAATCACCTGGGTGCTAAAAAAATTCAATCCATGTGTCCATACTGACATAAATAAATAAACAAATGAAAGAGAAAAAGTATTCCCTCATAGAAAGTCCCAATTAATAAACATGGAAGGAATGAAGGAAATAGAAAATCACCATTAGAACACCAGAGTTTTTGCCTGCAAGATCTACTGATACAGGCTCAAGTCAGTTTTAATGTTTGAGGAGGAAAAATATATTTACATAGTCTCAAAGTATTTTCTGTAAGATATTTATTAATTACAAAGGTGAAGCTAATATTGTCATAGTGGAGAAACCTAGCAGACACCACTTTAACCAAGTCATCAAAATTAGTATCACCAATAATAAGACATATTGACATAAGTTATCCACTGATATAATGTAGCAAGAAGAACACATCATTTCTGTAGTATTCTAGCAAAGAATGAGAAACTTTAATATAATAGTAAGAGAACGTTAGAGAAACCCAAATCAAGGAACATTCTACAAAACAAGTGACAGGTGCTCTTCAAAAGTATAACATCATGAAAGACAAGGAAAGAATGAATGAATTGGAGAGACCAAGAAGAAACTAAATGCATTGTGGGATCCCAGATTAGACCCTGGAACAGAAAAAGGTCATTCCTGGAAAAACTGGTGAAATTCAAATAACCACCTGTAGTTTTGTACCAATGTTAACTTCTTTATTTTGACAAGTATACTACATTTTTGTAAGGTGTTACCAAAAAAAAAAAAAAAAAAAAAAGATTGGTCCACACTATGCATCAATTAAAATTGGGTTTCTTGGGGTTGGGACTTGGACTTTTTTAGGGTCTTCAGGATTGAAAACCACTTATCTATTGTGTTTTACCTCAGGATTGAAACCACTTATCTATTGTGTTTTTGCCATGTTGGCAAAAACCTTGATTACTTTTGCACCAACATGATAGGTTAATAAAATAGTAGTCCTTGGAAAGTCTGGAAACCTGTAGTAGTCAGCATTCTTTTAAATAAGGAATGTATATGTATAACTTTCTTATGACTTCAGAAACACTGCCTTTACAAGGAAAAAGAGAGAATAAAATATTCCAATGTTTTTTAAGCATCTTCTATGTTTCTGCCATCAGAGATGAAAAGATAACTAAAGCTCCATTTCTGCTACCATGTAAGTTTATAATTTAGTAGGAGAGAGATAAATAAACAAATAAGTTTACAGTATTTTCATATTTGAACCACATAAAGGATAAGTAGGGCAGGAAAGTTGGTATGGAGTTTCTTCTGGGTGGAAGTAAATTTTAGCAATGTCCCCACACTTAGAAGTTTCCCTGAAAAGACCATGTATTCACCTTACTGAAAATCCTCAGTATACTCAAGCCTAGTCTGCCAGAGGAAAAAACTCTGATTAGCTACCATCTCCTCTCAATCCTCCACCATCACAATGACAGGTAAGTACCTTGCACATTGCAAAAGGGAAGAGATGCCCTGAAATAACCTTTGTATGGTCAGGAGCCAAAAGATTCATTATTTTGTAGTTTATAGAATGGAGCTCTCTTTGAAAAGTTTGTTTGAAGGGTGGTGTCAAAATGTTAATCAAACCTTGGCTTAGAATCAAATTCATTAGTTGAATCATGCATAGAGACTTCTCAGTCTCTGTGAAACAATGTTAAAGCCAATAAAGCATTTTTAAATTCCATTCATACTATCCAGGTGAAAACAGCCAAAATATCCTTGGACTTTTTTTCCCTGAGAACTAAAAATGTTTGCTTTAAAGCAAACAACTCAATCTTCTACTTTCAAAAACTTTACATTTCAGCCAAGCTTTTTAAAGAGTAAAGTAATTTCAGAAGGTTTATTTTGTGTGTGTGTGCACGTGTGTGTGTGGAGAGATTTACTGTGCAAGGAAGAAGAATAATAATTTTATTATAACTATAATAAGTGAATTACAATGTGGCGGTTGTAAAATATGACTTCACATTTTTTGACATTCCTCCCATGGAGAGGTGGGGGCCTGTGTCCTGTGCTGTGCAATCTGGCCCAACTTTAGCCTGCGACCAACAGTGTAGTGGCAGCAACAATAGTGACTTTTGAGGCTAGTTCAAAAAAGGCCATGCAGCTTCCTCCAGCTCTTCATGGGATGTTTGCTCTGGGGGAAGCAGACACCATGTAAGCCTCTAGCGAGAACTCCACGCTGGAGAGGCCACATATAGGTGCTGTGGTCAGTTCCAGCGGAATGCCCCGCAACAGCCAACTTCAACCTCCAGTCCTGGGAGGAAGCCATCTTGGATGACCAGCACAGGAGAGCCTTCAATCTGAGCCCCAGCCACACCACACTCTCACTATGCCCTCCTGAGAGACTCCAAGTGAGAGCTGCCCAGCCAAGCCCACCCTCCATTTCCATTCCACACAATACTGCACAAGATAAAACAGTTGTTTAAAGGCACTAAGTTTTGTGGCAATTTGTGACACAGCAAGTGTAACTAGAAATGTGTCAGAAAATGTGTATGAAACTATTCCTGGAACAATTTGTATGTTCAAAGATCTTCACCAACTAGTCTCACTTGCAGTCTACCAAAATTGATTTACTGACCAATCATTGTCTAATTTTAATTGTGTATTCTAGGTTTTACATCCTTTTATGTAAAAGCAGCCACTTTGATTAATTGTATTGTATGTGGGAAGGATTCACAGTTTAAATATGCTCAGAAGGGCAGCTGCTGCCAGGGAGGAAATGTGTTTCAATGGACTGGAGACTTAGGCATGGTTTTTCTGGCTCCAGCCACCTGTTTCAACTGAACTAAAATAGCCTGTGTGCAGAGTTTTTTGGAGGAGTCATTGGGAAAGAAAATAAGCTATATTCATAATGAAAACTTGATTTTGTGGAGAGAAATTCAAAGGTCCAATTTAGAGGATAGTTATGAAAGCAATTTTCGAATGATTTAGGATTTCTTAGTGGAGAATTTTGTATTAAATTGGCAAAATGTTTGGCACCATTGGTTGCAGCAAAAAAATGAGGCTCTATTGAGAAAAAAGCTTGGCAAGAGCTGATTTCATGAAGCTGTATTCTCGAAAGTGATGTAGTCTAAGTTACTGTGGATAGATGGCATATAGATCTTCTGCTCTCAGGAGTGCCTTCCTTCAAGCAAGGCACAAGACATAGTAATCAAAGGAGCTCATCATTGCATGAAAATGTTTCCATAGGTGGGTTATTATAACAGCCATACTCTAAGAATTTAGGAATTGAACTAATTTTTTCTGAAACTTACATATTCCTGCATCTGTTATTTGCCTCCACCGCTACTCCACGTTTTTCTTTTACTCTGATTAAACAAATTAGAAAAAAGGAAGTTAAAAAATAAGAGCATCTGGAAAACAGGAAGAAAGAGGGTATAAGAGGGAAGGTCAGTTGTTATCTGAGAAAGGGAAAAATTAAGGTGTGAGATGATATTAACAATTTAATTTTTAATTAAAACATCTTGTAAGTGTTCTGAAACAAATAAGAGTACCTTATTTTTATTTTTTTAGAGACAAGGTTTTGCTCTGTTGCCCAGGCTAAAGTGCAATGGTGCAATCATAGCTGCTTGCTGCAGCCTCAAACTCCTGGGCTCAAGCTGTCCTCCTTTCTCAGCCTCCTGACTAGTTGGGATGGCAGGTGTGCACCACCATGCCTGGCTAATTTGTTCTCCATTTTTGTAGAGATAGGGTCTTTCTATGTTGCCCAGGCTGGTCTTGAACTCCAGGGCACAGTGGTCCTTCTCCCTTAGCCTCCCAAAACATTGGGATTATAGACATGAGCCACTGTGCTCAGCCAGTACTTTATGTTACTATTGAGTTGTTAAAGCAAACAACTCAATCTTGTACTTTCAAAAACTTTACATTTCAGCCAAGCTTTTATGTTACTAGTGTCTCAGTCTTTTCTTTTCTTTCTTCTTTTTTTTTTTTTTTGGAGGGGGAAAGGTGTTTTGCTTCCCACTTGGAATCAAAATTCTTAAAGTTATATAAAAGATTTATTGAATGGGCTGTACCGGAGAGAGTACAGATCAGGAAAAACCATTATTTTCCCCACCACCTGTTAGATATCCCTTCCCAGGACCCAAAAGTCCCATTGCTTTTGTGATTACTTTTAGTATTAGAACAGTTTTTTTTTTCAGCTATAAAAATGTTTAATTAAAATTAAAAAATCAAACCATCACTGAATTCAAAGGCACAACCATGCTCCCTAGGTGAGGCCTGAACCAGGCTTGCCTTCTGCCCTTCAGGCATCAGAGGAAAAGGAGCACAGGTCCCCTTCCCGACTGCTGTGCACTGACTAGTCAGGCTGCCCGCACCCTCTCTGTAGAAGATGCTCACTGCTTGTCTTTTGCCAGGTGCCCGTGTGGGTTCTCTGGAGAGGTACCTCTGGAGGCTTCCACACTGCAACTCCCTCAAACAGGTGAAGCTTCCTCTTGTTCACCAGAGATCTACCTTTGAGCTTTACTCTACCTGGTGGGAAATCCTCTCCAGTGGGATCTTTTCAAGATGCCTAGCGTGTAGCTACCTTCTGCAGTTTCTGCTTGGCCTGAAGGAAAGCTGTGGAAGTGCAGGTCACCTCCACTGCTGCCCTCTCTCCTTGCCCCCTGCTGTAGCTCCCTGCAGCCAGTGTTCCATCCTCAGACTTCTCTCAGTCAGGGCAGCTGTCAGCGTCTATCTTCACGTATGGTCACAACTCATGGAGACACATGCCAATATGTTAGGTTCTCCCAAGACTTTTGTTTTTGTTTTGTTTTGTTTTGTTTTGTTTTAAAGAGATGATAGTCTTGTTGTGTTGCTCAGGCTCATCTCAAACTCCTGGCCTCAAGTGATCTTCCCACCTTGACCTCCCAAGTACTGGGATTACAACCATGAGCCGTGACCACGCCCAGCCTCCAAGACTTCTTTAAAAGGGAAGGCTTCCCAATATTCAAACCTCAGCCAATATCCAGCTGGATGCTGAGGTACCAGTCTCCTCTTCTAGAAAGTAACCCTGATCTGTATGAGAACTTCCCTCTGGGATTATGACATGAGACTTGTAGGGGCACAGATGAAACCATATCAGTGATTCTAAGGTCCCTCTGGGCCCTTTTGTCTTGGCTTGAGGGGTGTGTGTGTGTGTGTGTGTGTGTGTGCATTAGTTGGTTCTTGCACTTCTATAAAGAAATATCTGAGACTGGGTAATTTATAAAGAAAAGATGCTTAATGGGCTCACAGTTCCACAAGCTGTACAGGAAGCATGATGCCGGCATCTGCTCAGCTTTTAGGGGACCTCAGGAAACTTAGAATCATGGCAGTAGGCAATGGGGAAGCTGGCATTTCTCATGGCCAGAACAGGAGAAAGAGACGCAAAAGAAGGTGCCACACACCCAAATCTCAGGAGAACTCACTATTGCTACAAGAGCACCAAGAGGAATCGTGCTAAATAAACCATGAGTCACTGCCCCCAGGATCCAATCACCTCCCACCAGGCCTCCAACACTAGGGATTATGACATGAGATTTGTAGGGGCACAGATCAAACCATATCAGTGTGTGTAGAAGCAGCACCACATGGAAAAAGTGGGAGATAACACTAATGTGCCCTCTATTATTTCTAGTGCCTTTCAAGAAAACTCTCCTCCATTGCATTTTCACTTCCTCCAGGTTGGTGTTGGCTGATGGACTTGGTAGTCAAAGACCCAGTCTGGCCATTTCTTAGTAAGTCCTGCAGAGATGTAGCGAGAACATTTTTTTGAAAGGGGAGAGGAATAATAGTCAAATTTAATCCCCAGATTTGAGGCCTTAGCCAAGCTTTTGAGACAACAGGGAAAACTTCACTCCACCTCTTGTCACGTTTAGACTTGAATATAGTTTAATAGCAATAGAGAGTGGACAGTGCAGTGACAGAGCAGTTCTTAGATTTTAGCTTTGAAATGATTTTCGTATTAATTCCAGCCTATAATAATTTATACTTTCTTTTCTATGGACACTTCACTATTTGAATTCTGGGACACTCATTTTAGCTTCTTACCACAAGGGCCTTTCTCTTCCTTGTCTCACTCTTTCTCTTTCTTATTTTCTCCCTCCCTCCTTTCCTTTCTTCTTTCCTCTTCTCCCATTTCCCCTAATCTGTGTCACATTTCTGCTTTCTCCTTTCTCTCTTTACCTGACAGTCTCTTTCAATACCAATTGACATATTTTACAATGAGATATAACATAAATTATAAGTAGGCAAAGAAAGGGAAGACAAGCTGCAGAAAGATAGGACGTGGTGTTAAGAACACAATGAAAATAAAAACCTTTCATAAAAGCCTATGGTGTTTGTACAAAGGGATTATAGATTTGTACTAATTGGTGTCTTATCCAGCCAAAAAGAAAGAGAAAGCCACTTGATCACTCCCACAACTTACAGCAACTATGACATAAAAAGAGACTAACTGGGTAGGAAAAAAACCTAGCTATTGCTTGCTATAAGGACAGATAGGAATTTCTCCCGAGGGTGTAATGATATGAATAAACCTGACAACTGTCTCTTAGTAGATGCAAGAATAGGTTTTGTGGGGTTGTTTCATGTAGTGATCCTTAGCGTAAGCAGGTAGCATTTTGCCAATTTTGTTGTTGTAATTCAATAGCAGCAATTTGATGAGCCCTAGTTATTACCCTGCTTCTTCGTATCTGTTGGATAGGAAAAAAAAAGACCTTCTACATAGATTTAAAAAACGACTTTAAAAGCCCAGCAGAGGAAGATGAGGTAAACAGTTGGTGTCCCAGTTTAAATGTAGGCAAACATCTAGATCCACATATATATAACTTATATTAAATGTAAGCTAAGAGTCATATTCCACTGAGAGTTGAAGCAAATGTAATCTATACAATTAAGTTCCAGAGAATATAAAGTGTGCAATCTTTAACCAGGACCAGCCCGCTATGGTGGTAAACAATCCTTGAGTGTAGTTAGGCTCCCAGGAAGTGTGGAAAAGCCAGGTCTGGAATGGCATACCACTTGCTGATTGTGTAATTCTGCCCAGAAAATGGCAAGAAATACAAAACTACTCTTGCCCTATGATTGAATCTGAAGAGTGTAATTTTAATTTAAGATCATCAAGGAGATTTTCCAAGAAAGCATGTTTTCTGCGGCAGCTGTTAGGCAAGAGAGAGTTTCTAAAATGTTTTAGATGTTTTGTTTGTTTTGCAGATCTCTACAGGATGTCTCACGTCCCAGAAGCCCACACTCCTAAGCGCAGCATCTTTCTGATATTTCATGTAGAGTCTCTGTCTTCAAGTATCTTGTACTTGACCTGATTTTTACTTTTAGTTGGGAATTGGACAGTGCTTTTCAAAAGATCTGTGGCAAAGACCTCACATATGCCTACCCTCTCTCCATCTGTCATGGCCACATATTTTTATACAATTCAGTAAAAACAAATGACTAGAAAGATGATCATGTGTTTTGATATTGTGATGATATCTCTTGTTAAAAAGTTTCTAAACACTCACTCTAAGTTTCTGTATTTCTCTTCCTGAAAATGTGTAACAAACAATTTGTAGATGGGGATGCAATATGCAGGCCATATTTGGAGGATACAGCACCAAGTACCTGATGCTGTTCAAAGTTAAATTTCAGTCAGTCTGTGACCAAGTTGAGATGCTGGTTGGCTTAACATAGTCTGAGAGTTTTATCTCACCTTGTCAATTTAGAAGGTATTATGCTGGATAGCAGACAAAAGATACAAGGCAGACACTAGGGCCACATAATTTTGTGGTACAGACCACAAAATTATATATGTGTCACAAAATTATGTGACAAAGACCACATAATTTTCAGGGCTCAATGCAAAGTGAAACAGAGCTCCTTATTCAAAGATTATTAAGAATTCCAAGACAAGGACAGCAGAGCATTAAACCAACCATGGAGCCCTTCTGAGCTCAGGACTCTGTGCAATCGCATAGGTCACATGCTAATGAAGCTGTCCTTGACTGGGGTGCTCAAATTTCTTTTACAAGACATACTTTAGCAAGATGCTATCTGTCTACACCAAGGATGCTCTAAGAGGCATTCCAGTGTCTACTCAGGCCCATGTATCTGAGTTCAGAGATGCTGCTACTGCTAACGCTGTTGTTCCTTGACGTGTGTCCATAATCAAAAAGAAAAAAGAATTTGTGAAAAACAACAAGCCTTTTCATATTGCATTAAGATACAGCCAGGTATGTGTTAGAACCTACTGTTAGTGTAATTCAAGCTTCTTAGCCCTTTAGAGAAGTTTCTCTTATAATTGGCTTTCTCTAATTTTGGAATGTCTGGGTGACAAGGTTAAATAAAATGGCCTTCATGGTGGTCAGTGCCAGAATTATTCTAGGGAACAAACTGGTTTTTTATTTCTTTGTGAGCAAAGTTAAATGGACTATTAGGGTGTGAAAAAATAGATCCCAAATTCAATCTGGAAGATGAAGACAAAAAAAAAAGGAAAGCATTTTAGGCACATAATTTTGAGTTGTTGTAATTGCCATAAGGCAGACGTGCTCTATCCATTGTCTCAAACCTTTAATAGTGTTTACTACATGCAAAACACCTTGTGTGATAATTTTTTTTCTTCAAAAAAAAAATCAAAGAAATGGGCTATTTCACTTCACTTTGGGGTTCACAAGGCACAGAATAGAAATGGCACATATGTGATGGAACAACATTCAGTCAGCAAAGCTCAGTGAACAAGAACGTGGGCTCTGAGGCCAAACTGCCTGCACTTGAATCTCAGCTCTAACCTTTATCAGCTCTGTTATCTTGAGAGTTATTTTCTTCTCTGTGCTTCAGTTTCCTCTGATAATAATAACTATCCCTTATAAGGCTATTATCAATATTAAGTCAGTTATTACCTTAAAGCTCTGAGGACAGTGCCTGGTTGGGAGCAAAATACACACAACTATCAGCCATTATTATTATTCTATAAACTATATTAATTTTGATAAGAAAGACGAGAGCATAGGTCTACCGGAAAGGCACAGAAATGGCTTATATCAATCTGATCTAGACCTTGAGTCCCGGCAACTGCACTGGACACTGTGGTTGTTGTAGGTTAGGCTTTTCCTTACGCCATCCTACTTGGGTCATACTGTTTTGTCACGGCCATTTTGATGAGGCCATTTTGATAAGGCTGTTTTGGCATTAACTAAAACAAATCATTAAATGTCCCCACTTTTTAAAGGTACTGAAGTTAAGAAACCATCTTTAATCTCTGCCATGCATTCTTTTATCCCTGATTGGCGTTCCTTCATTTCTTCATTATTCCTTCAGCTGTAGAAAGCATTCTGTTTGTGTGTACACAGCAAGCTCACACACTTAAATTTGTTTTTCTGCAGTTTATTTCTTCAGCGTCTTTACAACATTTTCCTTAGCTTGTTTGTCATCCACTTCTCCAGTCCCCAATAATTCAGAGCCTGTTTACGAGGTCTGCCGTTATTCATCTGCTCTCAGCATCTTGTCCAGGGAGGCTGGTGCATCAACATCCGTCTCATGCTCCACAACGCCGAGAAGACATGTTATTAGTGGCCCTGTTATGCTGGTCAGTGAGAACCAGTGTGTAGTTGATATCAATGTGACAAATACAATACTTTCTCACAAGAAAGACTTTAAGAGCAGTTCACAAAATGAAAGTTCGTTTGTCCCAAAATGGTTTATGAATTCTATTCCTGAACCATTTCAAAAAGCTAGGCTATTATAATGATAGCAATAAGTACCTCAGTAATAATGATAATGATAATAGCTGATACTTGTTGGGCGTTTATATGCCAGGCTATCAGTATTTTATATAAACTCACTAGTAAATGTCACAGCAGTCTTATTAAGCAGATATTGTTTTTCCATTCTACAGAGAATTGAACTCTGAGATTCCTGAAATTTGGTTGCATGCTTGTGAAATGAGAGAGCTGGCTTTCTACAGTCTCTCTCAGCTCTAAGGGTAAGAATGATTTGGCAAGAGAACGTAGTCATGTTGTACTTTTAAACAATGGTCCTCTGATTTTGGCAAGCACTAGAATTACCCAGAGGGCTTATTAACAAACAGATTTCCAGGCCCTGGTCTCAGAGTTTCCTGTGGGCCCAGATTGTGCTTGAGAATTTGCATTTCTACCAAGTTCCCAGCAGATGCTGATGCTGCATTGGGCTGAGCCCAGTAATGGGAAGTTGTGATGTCATTCCGAACTGGAGAGAACCTAAGGCAGAAATCTATGGCAATGAGATCACTTCTCATATAAATAATGTAAATTTCAAGGCCATAGATTTTTGCATATGCAGTCATGCACTGCATAATGATGTTTTGGTCAGCAATGGACTGCATGTAGCATGGTAGTCTCATAAGATTATCATGGAGATGAATGGGTCCAGTCACCTACTGACATCATGGCCATTGTAACATCTTTGCAGAACACATTACTCAAATGTTTGTGGTGATGCTGCTGTAAGCAAACCTACTGCATATACTAGTTGTACAAAATTATAGCACATCTATGCAGTACATAATACTTGATAATTATAATAAACAACTATGTTCCTGGTTTATGTGTTTATTCTGCAATATGTTTTATCAGTATTTTAGAGTGTACTCCTTTTATTTATTAAAAAAAAATTAAACATGAAACATCCTCAGGCAGGTCCTTCAGGAGGTGTTCCAGAAGAAAGCATTGTTGTCATGGAAGACGACAGCCCTATGTGTGTTATTACCCCTGAAGTCCTTCCCAGTAGGACAAGATGTAGAGGTGGAAGGCAGTGATATTGACGATCTTCATCCTACAGAGGCCTAGGCTAATGTGTGTGTTTGTGCCTTAGCTTTTAACAAAGAAAGTTTAAAAAGTAAAGATAAATAAATCAGTAAATAAATTTAAAAATAGAAAAGAGCTTATAGGATAAGTATATAAAGAAAGAAAATATTTTTGCACCACTGTGCAATGTGTTTGTGTTTTAAGCTAAGTGTTATCACAAAAAAGTCAAAAGTTAAAATATTAAAATGTTTGTCAAGTAATATAGTAAGATAGATGACATTCATTTACTATTGAAAAGAGAAAAAATATTTCAAAAATAAATTTACTGTAGCCTAACTGTACAGTGTTTCTAAAGACTGCAACCGTGTACAGTAATGTCCAAAAGGACTTCACAGTCACTCGCCACTCACTTATTGATTTTTCCGGAGCTACTTCCAGTCCTGCAAGCTTGATTCATGGTAAGTGCCCTATATAGGTGTAGCATTTTTTATTTTTTATGTCATATTTTACTGTACTCTTCTACGTCTAGATATATTTCAATACATAAGTACTTACCATTGTGTTATAATTGCCTACAGTATTGAGTACAGTAACATGCAATAGGCTATATGTTTATAGCCTAGGAGCAATAGAGTATACCATAGAGCCTAAGTGTGTAGTTGCTTATAACCATCTAGTTTGGTATAAGTACACTCTATGATGTTCACACAATGAAAACATTCTAATTTTTTAAATTAAAATTTTATGATCTAAACTTTATGATCATTAGATTAAAATCTAAAGATGCATTTGTCAGAAAATATTCCTGTCATTAAGTAGAACATTACTGCATGTATATTTTTTGTTTATTCCACTGGAATAAGAAAAACATCTTTTACTTCTTTATAAAATTTAGAAAGTATACTTATTTATGTCATGCCAATTCTGCTTTTTTTCTTCATTAGGGTAGTTTAAGATTCATGCAAAACTGAGCAGAAGATCCAGAGTTCCCACACACCCTTCCCCCCACACATGCACAGCCTCCTGGTTATCAGTGTCCTGCTCAGAGCAGTGCTGTATTTGTTACAATATATGAACCTACATTGTCACATCATTGTTATCCAAAGTCCATGGAGTAGGGCTCCTACTTTGGTGGTGTACATTTTATAGGTTTGAATAAATATATAATGACATGTGTCTAAAATCCTATTTAAAAATAAATTGGCTATTATAAGTAATCAAATTTTCATGTTTTTCTTTGTTTTTGTAGAACATGTAGATTTTCCTCAGAGGTAAAATAATAGTCATTTTGCTGAAAGGATCCATCTGCTTCTGCTTTCACCCCTCCCCCTTCAACTCACACACACTTTTTTCTTTTTGGAAAGTTAAAGAAGAGATGAGATCTTATTGGCTAATTTAATTTTTTTTTCAAAGTTAGGAAATTACCTATAAAAAGCGCTCTGCTTGAAATTTCAATAGTGAATCAACCATGGGATTAAGTGGATTAGTGTAAAAAGCTTTCTTGAAAAGGAAAAGAAAATCCATTCTTATTTTCCTTGGAGTGAACGTGTCTGTGATTGCAATGGCCCTGACAGTACCAGTACGAAACAGCCACCACACAAATGGGTGACAGCAGCTGTACTGTAACACCAGGGCACACAGTGACTGGATGTGCAGCCCAGAACTCTGAAGGCGTCTTGTCTTTATGTGATTCCCTTTACTGCAGGTGGGAGGATGTCCTTGAAACAAAGCTCCATTTCAATATATCAGCAATATTTGAAAGGCAGTGTTATGGTGGAAACAGCTATAGGCTTTTGGATTCTGTTAGATCTGGGTTTGAATTCTGGTTCCAAAACTTGACAGGTTCTTTATTTTCCCAGAGACTATTAAAATGATGGAGATAGGTGACAAAACCTACCTTTTCTTGGGTTACTGTATCACTTAGTAATGAGCTTAAAAAATGCCAGTAAGTAACTACTATTATCGTCATTGTTGCCAAAGCTGCTTCATTAAAGCAACCATCCAACTTTCGTTTATTCATGTATTCATTCTTTGTTTGTATTATGTACTTGTGTAAGTGCTCCATTGCGGCACGGTGGAGTATCAATAGCTCTTTTTTTGGTTGCAACTTTCTTCTCTATAATGATTTCACTAAGCAAGGTATCAACATAAACTATTTCAGGTGATTATAAAAACACAAGTATAATATACTTTATTTTTAACATTTCAGAGTTAAAGAGAAATAAGGGCCATCTCTAAACATCAACAGTAATTTCCTAGAGAAATTAGATTACGCATGTTTTATATTTTTTCTTTGTGCTTATTTTCATTTTCTAAAAATTTTCAAATGAATTTAGATGATTCAGAGATAAGACAAAAAGCAGTATTTATTAAGATTTTAAAAATTGTTTGGCTAATATTGATGACAGTGCATCCTCAATAACTAATTAGTAGATTCTTCCTGTGTATAGGGCTTCACATTATACATTGGGAGATAGAGGAAGGAGGAAAAGATAAAACTTGTGCGGAAGAGTTTTTGACAAAGTTATAAAGAGAGCTTCTCATATATTTTCTTCAGTTAATATGATTAGAGAATCTGAATTTTTAAAATAAAACTTGTGCTTAAAAGACTTTTAACAAATTTATAAAGAAAAGTGCTTCTTAGTTATTTTCTTGAGTTAGTATAGTTACGGAATCTAAATGTTATCTCATGAATCAGTTGTATTATTATTTTTGTTGCTTGCCACATTTAATTTGATCAGGTATCCCACTATTTTATCAATTTTTAAAACAACAAAGAATAAAGCTTCAAGTTTAGAAATAAAGGGCTATCGCAATAAAGAGAAATGACAATAAATATCTTGCCTAAGCAAAAAGGAAACTTCTTTTAAAAAATCTTAGTAAAGTTTCTCAAGCTTCATAGTCAAATATCACATGTATTTGCTCTCTTAGGATAAGGAGTTTTAAAAATTTATTTCTAAGTTTTTTTCTAATTCTGGCCTAACTGTACTTCACACTGGCTCTAATTACCCAGATTAATGTGAGCACTAATAGGTTGTCCATTCCAAAAATATTTACCATGTGACTCATAATGTCATCTGCCACGTCTTGGTGATTATGGGAGGGAATTCAAAGTAGATAGAAGATGAAATTGTGTCAGAACTCTCCACTGTCACCAAACCTAGGACAAATGGCAACTTGTTCTTTGTATAAAATATCTTTACTATTTTCTGTAAGATGTCAAATGTCAATTATTCTGAGATTACAAACATAGAAACAACATAAATTTAACAATAGCATTTTCTTTGGTATAAACTCATTTAGCAGCCAAACTCATAGAATATTTCGGAATACTGAGCTGCCTCAAGGGATTGGGGTTCCTTGGCAGGGCTGTGGATAATGGAAACAATATATTGTAAGTGTGATATTTACCAGAATATTTCTATTTATTCCATGATACTGGAGATCTAAACAGAACTGCTTTGCAACGCTGCAAAGGCCTCATCAGTTATGTTTGTAGTTGAGACCTGAGAGGTCTGATAATAGCTTATAATTTTTTCTCAGCATGAAACCCAATTATACTTTAAGGACTTATATAAGCTAAAATAATTATTTCTCTTTCAAACTTGATTCAAATGATTATCACAGCTGTCAAGCTTGAAGTGAAAAACTTTGCATAAGGTATTATTTTTTAAAAGAAAAACAAAATATAATGAATACTGTTTACCCCCAATCCTCTACATTTGAATTTTTTTTTTTTTTTGCAGAAGATATCATTCTTATCAATTTAAAGTGATTCTTATCAACTTAAAGTGATTCTTATCAGGGATTTGATTAGTCAATTTAAAAAACAGGAAAATATTTTCCATTTAATGCGTATATGGTTGCGTTTGGTAAATTCAATTCCACTTAAAATAGTCAGCAGATGACCAGTTAAGTCATTCCTGGTAGTCAAATGAGGACATTTTCGTGGATGCCCGTATACCTGAGCTCAGAGATGCAGTCAATAAGGGAGCAGTAAGTGGTGATTCCAACAGTGAGTGCCAGAAAAGCTAGAGGCCACCTATCACAGTCATTCCATAAATATATTTGAATTCTCTCTGGCAGGCATCACACTTAATGGGCATGAAGAGCCATTGAGGCAAATCTCTACCCTCAAGAAGCTCACAGCACAGTGCCATAGTCAGATAATGTCAACACTCTGATAAGAGGGTACTGTGAGCCTTGAGTAGGGTGTTCCTAAGGTCCCTGGGTGTTGCTGAAAGTTGTCTGTTTTTCATAGAGGCTTCTGAGGCTTAGTGAGGCCATATAACCAAAAAACGATGGCCCTGGGATTCGAAACCCATGTCTTTTCCTCATACTATGTCAACTCTTCTGGGGAATTTCTGGGGCAATAGGAGATGGAGGCAGTGGGACAGAGAGTGACTGAGAAGATTTTAAGAGATAAAATAGGAGTGACTATACGTTGAGTGTGATTAAGAGGGACAAGTCTGGATGACTCTGTTGGTAGAAATCTGGCTCTCACACTAGGGAGGTACCAGCACCATTTGCCGAGAAAGGGAAACAGTGAGTAGGAAACACAGCATGTAAGATGATGACCTCAGTGTTGGACATGTTGTGTTACTATTGCTTAAGATTCTATTACTATTCCTATTACAATTCTATTTTTATTACTATTGCTTATGATTCTAGCTGATTCTAGCTCCTTTGTGGAGCTTGTGAGAGAGGAGTCTAAACAGACAAACGGAATTTGGGGGTTCCTGGAAGAAAGGCATGGTTGAAGCTGTGTATGAGGATGACATTTCCCAGCAAGATTGCGGAAACAGAAGTAATTTGAGGTCAGGATCCTAAGTTACACAGGAGTAGAAAAGGGAAAAGCAGCCAAAAATGAATTAGAGAAGAAATGAAACTGAACAGAGATAGAGAACTAAGAGTGTACAATAGTGTACAAGTAGGGGGCTGGGAATGGTGGCTCATGCCTGTAATCTCAGCACTGTGGGAGGCCTCGGTGGGCAGATCACCTGAGGTTGGAAGTTTGAGACCAGCCTGGCCAACATGCTGAAACCCCATCTTTACTAAAAATACAAAAATTAGCCAGGCATGGTGGCACACATCTGTAATCCCAGCTGCTTGGGAGGTTGAGGCAGGAGAATCACTTGAACCTGGGAGGTGGAGGTTGCAGTGAGCCAAGATCTTGCCCTTGCAAGCCATCCTGGGCCACAGAGTAAGACTTGGTTTAAAAAAAAAAAGAAAAAAAAGAAGTAGGGACAGTGGTTTCAGTAATGATGATAGTTAGTAGTAAAGACTGATAGTTGTGCATTGCGTGCCAGGGACTATTCTAAATACTTTAAACAATTAACTGCTTTGGCATTCACAAGAACACCTTGAAGTAGGTGTCATTATTACTATCATTTTATAGCTGTAACTTGACTAGAGTCACACAGTTGGAAGATCCAAAAGCTGGAATTAGAAACCAGGCAATCTGACTCAAGAGCCTATGCATTCCACTGCATTATAGGAAGTGCTTGATCTATATAATGTCCAAGGAAGTTCCAAGCTATGATAGTCTTTTTGTCTTACTACTGTGGTCTGAATGTTTGTATCCTCCAAATTCATTTATTAAAACTTACTCTCCAATGCAGTGGTATTGGGAGGTGAGTATGTCATGAAGGTAGAGCCCTCATAAATGGGATTATTGCCCTTATGAAAGAGGACTGAGGACTTATTTGTCCCTTCCACCATGTGAGGATGCAGTGAGAAGATGCCATCTATGAGGCAGAGAGCAAGCCAGACATCAAATCTGCTGGTGCCTTGATCTTGAATTTCCCAGCCTCCAGAACTATAAACAATACATTTCTATTGTTTATACATTATCTAGTCTATGGGGTTTTTATTATGGGACCCAGATGAATGAAGATACCTACTTTTTGCTTTTTGTATATATTTTTTTCTTTTAAGGTTAGACTTGAAATTCTTTTAGGCTGTATTTCTCCTATGTAAACTCCTGGGGAAGTGATTTTCTAGAGTGCCCATTGCTTTAAGGACAACTCTGATGTCATTATTCTCCAGATACAAGCTCAAATAGGAGTTTTTAACATGATATCAATAACAAAGGCTTGTTGAATGAATAAGTGAATGTGTTTCACTTGGACACCTATGGTGGTGTTTTCAGCATATTACATCAGTAACCATACCACATCATACCAAACCACACCACACTGTGCTATGCCATGCCATACCATGGTAGCCAGTTTCCATGATATCCATAATCATCCTTTGTTCCTACTATTCATGCCCTCATAATCTGACCTTTGAATGTGGGTTTGTCTTACTGTCTTATTGTCTTTTTGCCTTTTTTTAAGTGAATAGACTGTCAGAGTGTTGGTTTTTGACTTGGAGATTTACCAGGGAAGGCAGTGTGACATGTCTCCTTGCTCTTGGATCACTCTCTGAGGGAAATCACGTTGTGAGCTTGCCCTAAGAGAGGTACACACAGCAAAGAACCAAGGCCTCCTGCCAGCAGCTGCCTGAGAGTTCTTGGAAATGGGTCCTCCAACCCCAGACAAGTCTTCAGAGATTGTAGCCCAACTGATGCTTGATTTATGGGGATCAACTATGTTATTTGTCCAGAAACATTCCCACTTTTAGCACTGAAATTCACTTCTGGGAAGGTCCTCTATCACAGGCAAACTGGCATGGTTGGTCACCCTAGCTTGATTGCAACCCATGATACCTCTTCTGAACCAGAATCACCCAGTTGAGCTGCTCCCAGATCTATGATTTTCCAGAAACTGTGTGAGATACTAAGTTTTTGTAGTAATTTGCCATTCAGCAATAAACAGCTAATACATCTTCAATATCACACCACAAGACACTACATTCTGTCTCTACTAATAAGGTCTTGAAGAAAGAAAATGTAAAGGGCAGGTTGTAATTTTCTTCACAAATGCTTAGGAGATATCTACAGGTTTCACTTTCCCATATAGCAGAGCATCTTGCTCTTCTTGCCCCTTCATTTTAATTGCAACTGGGATGGAGAAATGTTACCAGAAGACTTTCTCATTACAATAGTGGGAAACCATACATGAAAAGTAATGCAATTACTGCCTATGAACAATCCCAAATAACAGAGAAATCCCTGAAACAAATAAGATATAAAGTGCTGATGGCTTTTCTTCAATCTTTCACTCCCGTTTCAGTATAACTCATGGAGAACAGTCTGGAGTAATGTCTCATGTCAGTCAGAGTTAGCATTAGGCATCTGTAAGTTGTTACATTTGTCACATTTACAGGCACGTTTATAGTTTAGAAAAAAACCGTCAAATTTTGCTTAATAAGTAGATGAATTTAATATTCCAAAATGCAGTAATATATTTGACTTCCAAGTATCGTTCCCCATCCCCCTTTTCTTCCTGTTTGACTTAAAACATTTATGCATTGTTTTATGTGGAGCTTTGGCTTCCAGCATATAAAATAATTTTTTGATACTAAACTTTAAAAATATTGTTTAAATATTACAATAGCTATTTTAAGAGTGATACATATGTATTGTGCTATTGCAAAATATCATATAATCTTATATAATATTTATATAACTGACTTTTTAAGCTCAGATCAAACATGACTTAATCGAAGACAATATAAATATATATGTGTGTGTGTGTGTATACACACACACACACACACACACACACACACACATATATATATATATATATATATAAAATTTCATTTTACCAAGAGGGACAAAAATCACATCTGTACCTATAATTTTCTACTCGTATAAACTTTATGCCATTATGGGAACTTGAGCCTTTGGAAACTGTTACTTAAGATGGTGATCTTGATGGCTAAGCCAGGAGCAGAATGCTTTTGGAGCAAAGGCATGGGAGATAAAGGGCAAGTCTGAATCCTTCTGGCATTTGAAGGGCCACATGAGCCTGGAGAGTTTGGAGGTTGGGTTTCATGAAGGTACTTTGAATGAAAGATACCTAGTGGATAACACTAAAATATAAATCTTCAAATGCTAATAATGAAAATTACAAAATAGATCAGTATAGGTGAAACAGTCTACTGAGTTGTGTCTTATCTAGAATAAAATATTTAAGACAATTTGTTGTGAACTTTTTATATTTATTTATTTAGTTAGTTAGTTTTGAGACTGACTCTCACTCTGTCGCCCAGGCTGGAGTGCACTGGCGAGATCTTGGCTCACTGCAGCCGCCTGGGTTCAAGCGATTCTCCTGCCTCAGCCTACCAAGTAGCTGGGATTACAGGCACTTGCCACCATGTCTCGCTAATTTTTGTAGTTTTTAGTAGAGACGGGGTTTTACCATCTTGGCCAGGCTGGTCTTGAACTCCTGACCTCAGGAGCCACCCTTCTTGGCCTCCCAAAGTGCTGGGATTACAGGTGTGAGCCACCAAGCCTGGACAATTTTTAAAGGTCAAATGAAAATTAGTGATATTTAACATAAGCTTAAAAAAAATCATTGTGCAAGCAAAACCATCAATAAACTCTCTTGTCCATAAAGCTAGAAAACATTCTGATAAAAAGAACTATTCTTCCTCTTGGCAATACTTCCTTGTTCTCCACCATCTCACAAACAAAGGATGTTAGATTTGGTCATCCACAGATGCTACCGCATTTCTTCTGTAATTTTTTTAAATTAAAAGCTCAGCCTCTCGATTTTTCCCTTTCTGTCATTTTTACTCAGTGAGTAGTAATTACTTGACGTATTTTGTTTTTATCTCTCGAAGCCTCGTGGTTTCTTTTTCAGATCTTTTCCCATGGTTCTTCCGTTGTCTGTGCTTCTTTGCCATTGTCTTAAAAAGTATTCACATCCTATACCCTGAAACTTCCAGTTTCCGCATACTTACTCCTTCCCTGTGAAACATATCCATTGTAACCTTCATCACCCCTGACCTGCAGCATCCCAGATGTTTCCTGTGAGACAAATTCCAAGCTCTGACTTGTGAGTTACAGGAAGCAGTGTTCTGTTGTTCTAGAGTTTAAAATGCTAAAACAGTGTAAAAATGCACTATGGGGATTTTTCTCTTCTTCTGTTTGGGGACTAACTTTCTGTCCATTCACATCCCTTGCCACCACCCCACCAGAGATGACATAGAGACTAGACACAAAGGTTCCTGCTTGCTGGCATCTCCAGTGACAAATTTGAAATGGAAGAACATGAAAATGATAAGGCAATCTTTCACTGTGTCTTCTAGTAGAGAAAATTTGTCACAGTTTTCCACAATTCAAACTACTTCAATATTGATTTTCTGACGTAATTTGATGAGCACATGGAGATCTGGATGTGTCTGAAATTCTGCAATCTATAATGCTTCAAACAAAATCATGAGGCTGAGCTGTTAAACGCAACTCAGCAGGAAATCGTGATAAAAATCATGAGTCACAATCCCCTGCTCAGTGAAGAGAAATGGCATAATATCTTAGACTGTTATATTGCTAAAAGCCCAGTCATCAGGAAGCCAACCTGCTTTTCTACACTTATCCATTCAACACATATTTATGAGAGCCAACAATATGTGGGGCACTATGCTGAAGGCTGAGTATTCAGGAGAGCTACGCAAGGCACTGAGAGGTCATACAGGAGAGATATTCAACTTAGCCTGGGGGTGGGTGTTGTATGTCAAAAAACGCTTTAGGAGATTATATTTAGCTCATTCTCAAAGAATGAATAGGAGTTAGGCAGGTGGGGGTGTTGGCAGAGGTGAGGAGAAGACAAGAGAAGACAGGAAGAGAGAGGCTGTGAGCAAAGAATGAAGGCAAGAAATTAAATGTTGTGTGAGAAACTGTAGGCATTTAGAGGTTTCTGAAATGTAAAGGGTGAGATTGAGAGGTAAAAAATTAAAGGCATGAGATTGAGTGCCAAAAAATGGTGGCATAGAAATGGGCAATGCACTGTGTTCCTTGTCTAGGAGCTTTATTCTGAGTAGTTTGGGACTATTGAAGACATAGACATTATAGCTATAATGGCTAGTAGAAGATACAGTGGTTGTAAGTGAGACTTTTGAGGAGGTTGCCACAGCATCTAGAGTCGAGAGCCTCAGTTATGATAGCAGTAGCTGCGGTAATAAGAAAAATAGATTTTATAAATACTTAGAAGTAAAATCATCAAGACTCGGTGATTTCATTGATTACATACAAGGAATGAGGGAGGTGGTAACATTAATAATGGGATCCTGGTTTCTGTTAGAAATATTTGTTAGAATGGCAGCATCATAAACTAATACAGGAATAGGAACAAACAAGGGAAAAATTAATGTTTTCAGCTTTGAACACATTGAATTTGAAGTCTTACTGTTTATTCTGGCGTAGTTAGTAAAACTGTAGTTTAACATATAAATCAGAATCTCTAGTGGGAGGTCTGGACCAAGGATTTGAACTTGGAAGCCATTAGTAACTACGTGGTTCTTGAACTACAGGTGTACATAAAACTACACTGAGAGAGAACATAGAAATTAATAAGATAAAGCTATGTGCCTGGGCAATTTGGAATGGCTGTGCAAATAAAACAGGCAAGAGCTGGACTCATCAAAATATCAAAATACACACACACACACACACACACACACACACACACACAACCCAGGAAGATGTGGTGGAATGGAGACCAAGTTAGGACAGTTTTAAGAAGCAGTGGGTGATCAATGTGGGGGGATAGGCTGAACTTCTGAGAAATTTGGAGATGAGCATAAGAGAGGGTTTTAAAAAGATGTTTATTGGGAGAGTCTTATACATATTTAAATATAACTGGGGAGAGAAGACACAGAGGAGGGAACTAAAACTGACCCAATCCTTCAGTGTCTCCTATATACTGTTTGATCTGGTGGAACTTCACAGAGGACAGAAACTCAGAAACCTGGACCTTGACAGAGCAGAATCAGGTTGATCCAGTTTTACCCACCATAGATACTCACCCATAAAATATGTTGTCTTTCTGGTTAGCATATTGCTCAGGGGTGAGTTGGATAATTAAATGGATTAGTGGAAGAGGTATGATCTAACTCTTTCAAGTCTATAGAATACATGCTGGGGTCTTGGGAAACAAAGATCAAGTAGAGATTTAGGAAGGAGAATAGGCAAAGGTGTTGATAAAATATTAAAATCTATGTTTACCATGAACGAATTAAGTTAAAAATTGAATGTGTTGTCTAAAACAACATATTGTGTTAAAGATTTTGAATTAAGCAAACTAGTCTTGCTCTTTACTAAAGCGGATAATTGAGAGCTACTTCTTCTACTTCATATGCTTTCACCTGATTCTCAAAATAAATGTTTAAACATATGATTTCTTTGAATGCTACTTTCTTTCCTTTCATTTATGGAAAGAAAAGGAGGTTGATATTTAAAAGAAATAGTAAGTCTGGACACATTTAGGTGTCAAGCCCAAACAAGTAGAACGCAAAGGACATTGGGTAATGGGGAACACGTTTGGATAGAGCCTTAAGAGGATTGAAAAACAATGGGGCCATATTTTTCTTTGTGCCTAAGACTAATATTTAATGTTTCTTGTTATGCTGTTGAGGCGGGACTTTAAGCCTTTAACAGTACTCTTTCAGTGTTATTTTTATGCAGGAATATTGTGGTATCTTTACTTGCAGTAGATATGTTCCTGAAAGATTGGTAAATCAAATTTTATTTACAAGCAGTAAAAGTGATTGAAAGAAATCCTATATTTAATCTATTTGTAAACCCAAGAGACATTTTTAAAAGGGTCTGTTTAGGATGTATTCATTTTTGCAAATCAGATTTTGTCAAATGAGAGTGGAGATACATCTATGTATCTCCTACCATAGACAGAAATCAGAGAACTTTATCGGAGTTTCTTCCAAATTCACTTCATTTGGTCAAGCCCTAATTATTAGTGATAGGTTCTGAGGATCAGGGCTGAGGTCTGCCAAGCTTTGGGAAGATAAAGAAGCCAAGATACCGCTACAGCATTTGTGAGGTGAATTAAACTTGGGCAAATGTAGTTGGAGTAGAGATAAGCCTCAAACATAATGGCCTGGATGTAGATGATAAACAACTAGCACATGGTCAGCCTGAAGCACAGTCACAAGAAGGGCTTTGGGCAAAGGTTTAAGCTGATCTCATTACATAAGAGCAGAATAGCAAATAGGGATAGGCTTTGCAAACATCAGGATATCTGGAAAAATAATTGACAGAGTTCTTTGATTTCTGCGATGTCTAAATTTTACTTTCAATGTGTATCTTAGCGAAGTTGGTTATCATATACTTTAATAGATTTATTGCTAAATTTAATGAGCGTAATTATGCTTCCTTTGTCTGTTATTGTCTCTAACCACTCTTCTCTCAGTTTTTCCAATTGCTTCCTTTTCTCTGCTTTTAATCTTTACATTAGTATTGCCTCCATGTCATTATGACATGCTTCTCTTTTGAATATGATGTATTTCCTCCTCTGACCTAAAATATACACTTTAAGAAAAATGCCACATGTATTTTTTATATATATACACAAAATGAACTCAAAATGATCAGGGTATTGATCTAGGTGCTCATTTCGAGTTCATTTTAAGTATACGTGTGTACACTTTTAGCAATACCCTCATCTAGGTGTTCGTTTTGGGTTCATTTTGCATTTCCTGTTTTTAAAGAATAACAAAGAATATTTTTCCCATGCCTTAAAATTAATGAAGGACTTTCTCATCCACTAGTCTATCTGTTTTCACAACTATCCCAAGAGGAATTCATATGAATTTTGGTTTTCAGTGGAGAAAATGGATGCTCTAGAAGGCCTTCCTTCCACAACACTGAGCAGGCAGAGCATCAATCCATATAACCTTTGAATGTTCTCTTAGGGAACCCTACGAATGGGATATACCCTCAAGTAAATTTAACAAATTCCCATGGTTAGTTTGAGATAGCCAGGGAATTGGGAAAAGAAAGTGACTAAAGGAAGAAAAAAAACAACGGTAGCAGCGGTAGTAGTAGCATCTTAGACTACTAATCATATCCCTGGAAAAATGCCTGTTGATTGCAAGACATCAGCCATTTCCCAGTCTTTACCAGGAGTTATTTTTAAAGAGACAGACATCATCAAAGCGTGATAAATAAATAAATAGTCTGACATTGCAAAGAGGAGAATAAATGTCCTGAGTTTATTTAGACTTGGGCAGCGCAAACATGGTTCAGCCTGGCTTGTGTGGCATTTGGCAGCTTTAAGACTCCTGATTTAATTAACTATGAGGCTTGCAATTGTGCTTGCACACACACACACATACATAAACACATGTATACGGATGGTTCCAAAATTATAATAGTTCAACTTACAATTTTTTTACTTAATGATGGTGTGAATGCAATACATATTCAGGAGAAAAAAACATTTCAAGTACCCATACAAGCATTCTGCTTTTCACTTTCAGTACAATATTCAATAAATTAAATAAGATATTTAACACTTTATTACAACATAGACTTTGTGTTAGATGATTGTGCCCAACCGTAGATTAATGTAACGGTTCTGAGCACATTTAAAATAGGGTAGGCTAAGCTGTGATGTGTTGTGTGGTAGGTTTATGAAATGCATTTTGAACTTATGATATTTGCAACTTACAATGAGTTTATCAGGGAATAATCCCATTGTGAATTGAAGCGCATCTGTATATAAACATGTGTGTATAGATGCACACATCTATTTAGGGAAAATAAGACTTAAAGATGATATGGCTTATTTTTAGTCCATTAATTAAGGTTATCTAACAATTACATTATATGTACCTAATTATCTTCTTCCAAATACTTAATTTAAATATTAATCCCTTACACTGGATTAATCTAGGTCAAATATTGGTCAAATCATGTACTAATTATATTGCTTGAATGCAATCAATATAAAAATAGCAGAGAAAAAGAAAACCTAGGATGTACTTTCCTGGTACATGAAGATTTCCAGTGGAGAAGGGGTGATATCTGTTTAATTAATTATGAAACAAGTTCTCAGGAAATTATTATCTCTTTAACTCCCACTGCCTTGTAACTGCTAATTTCGGCCCCAGTTGAGTTGGTTATGAAATATCTGATATTTACTTCTAGGCTAGAACTAAATAGCTCATGGCAGCCATGTATTCATTAGTCAACAACTATGCATAATTGAGGGTTGCTTAGGGGCAGTGGGAGCTCTGCTCTCGTGATGACATTTCCAGGTGTGAAATCTCTTTAGCTCTAATTCTAGTCCTGATCTGAAACATAGTTCCTGTTCAAGCAAAACTGAGCTTCATGTCTGGGCACCTCCTCTAGGAAACATCATTACTGGGTCTGTCTCTGCTCAGCCCCCATTGCCAACCATGGAGTTGCAGGCAGGATGATAATAGTTTTATCTCCCTAACTTACAAAGGCTGCAAGGAGGGAGCCAACAGACATATAAAATCACAAAGTACTCTTCAAGGATGAGTGATTCTGAAAATGAACAACCAGGAAATAAAAACATCATGATAAAATTAGTAACTTTTCCTTCAAGCATGCACAACAATAGCAGCCCACATAGAGAAATTACATTTGGACAAAAGATTCCAGGTTTATATTGTAATTATTTTATTCTGATCTCTGAAAAGGAAACTCTGTCTTGGGCTTCTAGTTCCCAGAAGACTATAAATATGTGAGAATCATCATTGTTTAAACTGAACACAGGAACTTATAAGTTGTGTTTGCCATAGGACTAGACTAGATTGGCTGATGGACTTTCAGGAACCCCTAAGAAAGATAATAAAATACCACTACACACCCACCGGTATGTGGTGCGACTTTAACTCTCATTTTTATTGCCGAGGGAATGTAAAATGGTAGACCACTTTGAAAACTGCTTGGCAGTTTCTAATAAAAAGACACCCTGTGACTAGTAAAAAGACACCTCATTCCACTTTTAGATATACTTCTATCAAAAGACTTCTAAGAGAATAATCATAGCAGCTTTATTCATAATAGCCCCTAAATGGAAACAATCCAATGTCTATGAACAGAATAGATAAACAAACTATAGCGTACTCATATACATATGTGTGTGTGTGTGTGTCTGTGTGTGTGTGTGAATATTACTCGCAATAAAAAAGAATAAACAGCTAATACACTCAAAAATTATGTTCAGCAAAAGAATCCTGACCCAAAAAGTAGATTATGGATTATATTTACATAAAATTCAATAACAGGTCACACTCATCCATGGAGATAGAATTTGGAATAGTGGTTACCTTTGAAGATGGAAGGAATATGGGAGGATGTAAGAAGGTGTTATTGACTCTGAAGGCTGACAACACTTTCTGGAGTTGTGACAATATTCTGTATCTTGATCAGGCTAGGTTAGAGTGTAGTGTATCTAAAATATCATCAAACTGCATAACTAAGGCTTTTAATTTTACTCTACATATATTATACCCTAATTAAGTAATATATATATATATATATATATATATATATATATATATATATAAACTTCATAACGTATTATAAGGGAATAGGAGATTATAAGGGAAATTTGTGCTGAGTTCTCAGTGAGTACAATCTGAAGAATGGAAGAGGTGATGAGGACACATTAATTTAATCTACCTTATGTCTTTTGTGTTTTAGTTGAGGTCAAGGGAGTTAGTGCATCATTGCTAGGAGAAATAGGGGGGAATAAATATGGATAGTTGATAACGGTATATCAGATCGGATCTGTAACCTAGCCGGAGAGGATATGAACACAGCTCGGTTTCAGTATCTTGAGAGCCATATTACTTCACACTACTTTTTATCTTCTTTTTACAATCAGCAATGGTCCTGGATTCAAATATATGATTTCAATACATCAGAAGACAGCATCTTTAGCAAGGTAGTGTCCTCTAGAGGCAGGTGAAGTAATGATAAGCACAGGGTAGGCACATGAACATAATGGCTGTTCAGTATAAGCCTGGGAAGGTTATACTACACTTAGTGGCTGAAGACTTTTTCTAGAAACCATGTGGAACCCTTTTTGGGGCTATCCCCCAAATGCATCTTTGGGGCAGGGAGTTTATTTTAAAGAAGGCTAAAATTCTACATGAACAAAATGAAAGGATAAGTCAGAGACATTGGGTATAAAAATAATTGTTACCTCAGACGTTCTCAAGACTGGTGAGTCTGGGTGCTTTGGGTTACATTAAAAAGAAGGTGGCATGTATGTATTTGTATATATATGTGTGCTACTGGGCCCCAAAGCCAAGGTTTAATGAGTTTGACTAGGTGGACTATCAATTTTATTGTTATAACCTGTAAGCACTTAGTAACAAACTTTCAGTTTCCAGGCTTTCAAAATAATAGAGGTGAGCCTGCCAGGAATTTTGTAAATTCCCATAGAAAGTCCAGCACTGGCTGCCAAGAGTTTGGGTCTCCATGGCATCAAATGGCTATGTCCAGTAGGAGGGGGATCCCCAAGTTGGGGAACACTTTCTTTATAAAGGCTTTGTGATATTCTATGAGCTATCAAGAATGTCTGTACTGAAAGGTTCCCACTCATGGAATGATCTAATAGCACCTTGTCAGGATAAAAACATAAAAACAGAAGGCTTCAAAAAGCTTATTTTTCCATCATTGGAATGGTTGGCAAATAAGAGGTGACATGAACCCATCAGTTCAATTAACCTTTCCAAAGGAAAGGGCAGAGGATTTGCCTGAATGTGGGTTTTCTGACTACCAGCTAATAAAGCGTATCTAACGAATGAAAATTTAGCTTGACATCAGTCTGAAAGTATGAGTGGCAATTTCTAGGGTATTAGATTCAAAACATAAAAATTACTCATAATAGAAGCTATAGGGTCAAATCAGGGAGGTAAGTACTAGTTATTTCAGTTTACATTTAGAAATTATTCCTGATTCACGAAAGCTATTGTTTTATTGTATATGCTTTCTCAACATAAAAGTAAATTTTATCAAGACAATTGAAAACATAAAAGAAGGTAGTATGATATAGTGGACAGATCATGGATATTGAAGCCAAACAGATCCAGGTTTGAATTTTGTCCTTACCTGTTCCTAGTGACTCTTAATCAGGATAGGTTAGGTTAGGATGTACAGCTGCTAGATCCCAGTAGCTGACACAAAATGTTTATTTCTCCCTCATATTACATGTCTTATTAGGTTGGTTATAGCTCTTGTTCATGTTTTCTTTATTCCAGAACCCAAAATGAAGAAGCAGCTTCTTTTTGTTGGCTTCATAGAAGAGGGAGAAAAGAGGGCTTGTGGTGGACAATGTGATGTTTCTGTTCATTGCTCTAAACACGCTGCATGGCTAAGCCTGAGTCAATGGGTTAGGACTGTAGAGGCTTTACAAAAGGAGAGACCCATAGAAAATGACACAGAATATTCTAAATGTAATATATTTCAGTAATTTTAGTAAAGTTGCTTCTCTAAATCTTAACATTCTTGAACTGTAAAACAAAGCTAATACTCTCTGACTCATAGAGCAGCCCCCAGTAAACAGTTGTAAATTATCTGAATTGAATATGCTCTGAACAAATTTACCTCATTTTTATTCTGTGTGTGTGTGGGGTGTGTGTGTGTCTGTGTGTGGCGGTAGCAATAGGGGTTATGATATTGCCTAACTACGATTACAGTGCATATAGGTTTTTTTTGATATGTGGCTTCTTCGTTTAATAGTATATTTTACTTCTCTGTCCATTAAACATCATTTTTTGAAGTATGCTTAATATTCTTCTATCATATAGTCATATATATGAAGCTTCTATCATTGGGCATGTCATGAATTACTTACTCTTCTCCTGATTATTTATATTGTTCCATTATAGGTTTTTTGTTGTTTTTGTTTTGTTTTGTAATTAATGCAACACAGTACTGAACATCTTTGCATGTGTATCCAGTTTGCACGTGGAATTATTTATTAAGGCTAAGGTTCTAAATGAATAATTAGGTCAAAGAATATGTTTCTTTTTAAAGTTCTAAATACATATCATATGGTCAGTTTTTTTTTCAGAAAGTTTTGACAGTTTTTGACAAACATTTCTTATTTCTTCCCATATGGCTAATAGTGGTGGATGGGGTTAGGAGTAGGTAGGGATGAGGGACTGAGGATGTGATGTAAATATGAATAAACCTTAAAGAAGATCTGGCCTAGAGAAGAAAAGATGATAGACAAATAATAAAGGGCATTGCGGCAAGAATGGAGGGTAGGCTAAAGCTAAGAGCAGCTAAGGTCAAATTACTAAATGAAATCAGTAGCATTCTAAAATCCTAGCCCAGAGGAATGATGGCTGGCTTTGTGTCATAGTTGGTTTGAAGGGCAGGAAACAGAAGAGTCCATGGGTTTAGGCGTGTGCAGGCCTTTCCCCGGATCACAGGGCTAGTTCAGGACCTAGTATTTGAGTCTGCTGATCTCATAGTAAATGCATTTTGCACCACGCAACAGTGCTTCTCAAGTAAAGGCACATTCATGGACATTAAAGAGTCAAAATGCCACACCAGGCATGGTGCAATGAAGTGATGAAGGGCATGACACAGGCACGTGCTTCCTGAAGCAATGGCCTATCTAGGCTCTCAGAGTCAGATCAGGTGGATTTCAAAACAATTACTGAAAATTAGTTCTTTCTTCGTCCCCATGACTTCCTGCCAGTTGGTTCGCTGTCTTCTGCTAACCAACTTCAAATCATCCCTGTGGGGGTTCTAGCCACTGTATCCTCAAAACTGATATTTTTCTTGATGTTTGCTTCCCCCTGCCCTCCGACAAGTGTTTTGACTATGTCTTCTCATGGCCAGTGAACACTGGCATTTATTAGTTTTTTTTAAATGAGCATTACCCTGCACCAACATGATTCTAGTCCCTGGAATAGAGCTGTGAGCATAAAGGCAGGAATCTATTCACAGAGTATTACATTTTAGTGAGGGAAGGCAGATAAAAATCAAAAGAATTAATAAACACAGTAATTTCAGTGAGGGATATATATTAAAAAGAAAGTATAGCAGGATGACGTGATAGTGATGGGAGATGGGCCATATTTAGATTGATAGACAGGGAAGGACTTTTTGAGGCTATGTCATTTTTTGATGCTGAGAAAATATTTGCTAAATTAATTTATTACTTAAGCCTATTAAATATACCTATAAAATCTGGAAACAGAGGCAAAAAGATGAAATGGCTGGTTTGTTGTTACTACACTGTGATACCAACTAATACAATATAACACAATATATAACAAGAATATGCAATATGTAACATGTATCAGTGTGCCGCTTCTCCTTAGCAGTGCCTGGTTTCATGCATCATACAAAATTGAAATGAACACGGCACATTAATGCAAAATTTCCATCAATTCCTGCACATAATTAGTATTAGTACATGCTATTGCTTCCCATTATTTTTTCTTTTTCTTTTAATTTGTATAAATTGAAGGGGTACAAATAGGGTTTTGTTACATAGATTTACTGGAACTGCAAGAAGGAACTAACCTTAGGAAGACTGGGGTGGAGTGTTCTATACAGTAGAGACAACAAGTAGAAACGTTCTGAATCAGGAACAAGGTTGGCGTGTTTAAGAAATAGCAAGAATGACTGGGCACAGTGGCTCACACCTGTACTCGCAGCATTTTGGGAGGCCAAGGTGGGTGGATCACCTGAGGTCAGGAGTTTGAGACCAGCCTTGCCAACATGGCAAAACCCTATCTCTACTAAACATATAAAAAATAGCCAGACATCGTGGCTTACACCTGTAATCCCAGCTACTTAGGAGGCTGAGACAAGAGAACAGCTTGAATCTGGGAGGTGGAGGTTGTAGTGAGCAGAGATCATGCCACTGCACTCCAGCCTGGGCAACAGAGCAAGACTCCATTTCAAAAAAAAAAAAGGCCAGTTATGGTGGCTTACGTCTATAATCCCAGCACTTTGGGAGTCTGAGGCGGGTGGATCACGAGGAGTTCAAGACTACCCTGGCCAAGACGGTGAAAACCCGTCTCTACAAAAAATACAAAAATTAGCTTGATGTGGTGGCAGGTGCCTGTAATCCCAGATACTCAGGAGGCTGAGGTAGGAGAATCACTTAAATCCTGGCGGCAGAGGTTGCAGTGAGTCAAGATTGTGCCACTGCACTCTAGCCTGGGCAACAGAGCAAAACTCCAACTCAAAAAAAAAAAAAAGAGAGAAAGAAATAGCAAGAAGGCCTCTGTGGCTGAAAGTGGTAAGGGACAAAAGATAATCTTAAAAACATGGGGGCCAGATCCTATGGAATCAAGTAGGTTCTGGTGAAGAGTTTTGGTTTTATATTCATTTCAGTAGGAAGATATTAAATGCTAAGAAGATTCCCACAAATGTGCTTGTTTGAAAACTAGTAATAATGGTAGTACTAAGAGCAACAATTCAAAAATAACAAAAAGCGGTTTGAATTTTCTCTTCCCAGCCCTCCAAATGAGATGAGAAAGACATCAGAATGCTAGGAAAGAATAATAATATCAAAAGTGGTGAAACCTGTGCAGAGCCCTGAACCTGTCTTTTCACCAATACGTGAAAACAAGGAGAGCTCAGCTATGAGACAGCAATATGATAAAGACAGCTTTGAAACCTTTCGAACAATTTTCTTTTAAATAATATATACAATGCTACCTTTCTGAAACATTAATTTTTATACTCTTGAATGATGTCTCTAGAATGGTAAATATGTCCCTACGTACTGAAAATAACTTTTACTAAATAAATTTGTTTTGAAACCATTGTGTACCATATTTTGCATATTTCCTCTCTGTAAACTTGTGATTATCCATTATTTCCTTCTCCCTGTTACACCAGCTAAGCTAAAGCTAACAGTGGATATAGTCATCACAGTTATGGAAAGGAATAGAATTACTCAGGGCAACTCTAAAGAGTAGTGGTTCTTAGTCATGGATGTGCACCAGAATCACCAGTGGGAGATTTACTTTACTTCGTTTTATTATTTTATTTTGATACTGTTGTCTAAGCCCACCCCAGATCAGTGGAATCAAAATCTCTGGGAATGGGGACCAGGACTCAGTAATTTAAAAAAAAAAAAAAATCTCTGAAGTCATTCCAATGTGAAATTAGGATTTGAAACTATAAAGTAAGATGGGAACAGAATTGAGGACTTGATCCTAATAAATGTCTGGGAAAAGAGGGAAGAAGGAACCCAAATGGAACAAATTCCAGTAGATCTTAAGGCCTGGGAAGAAACCTCTTTGGTTCTGCATCCTGCCTTCTTGGCCCATTGTGGTGGCGTCATCACCTTCAGGGCTCTGCAGAGCAGCCCTGCCCCTTTGGCTTGGTAAGTTCCCCACCTGCAATATTCTCAATGCTGGAGTGTAAGCAGGGTGATAACATAGATAAACATGTTCCTACAATAGCCTTTTACCTCCCACAATTAGTTAACACAGGAATCATTTTCTTTGGAAACTACCTGGAACTCTGACATCCTCTAGGGCCCAATTTTACCATGAAACAACTTCCACCTGTCTCCACTGCCTTGCCCTCCTACCCTGCACCTCACCGATTTGCTATACTCCACTTCAGTCCCCAAATGTTTCTCAGTAAATGGAACCTCAGCCCCTTGCAGTCAGGCCCACAACAAAAGTGTTATTCCCAACACATTAGAAGGATCTCTTAGCAACTTCTGCCCCATAGGGTTGTAAATTTTAATTACACCCTTCTGGTCACAAGGCTTCACCTTCCTCACAACATCCAAGGAAGGAATTGCAACAGTAGGGCCTTCAAGAAGCTCCCCCTCCTGAGATGACTCAGACATTTCAATGTTCTCTGTGAAACATTCTCTGCATCTTCCTATAGGAGACGCAGACGAAGGCCCTCAACTTTTCTCCCTCACCCAAAAAATGCAGTTGCATTTGCCCTCACCCAAGACCTTTCCTTCCTCTCTCAGGAGGGGTGTCTTTCTCTCTAAGGCTAATTCCTTTTCCTCTATCCTCTTGACCCACTCTCTCCTGTCTTCACAGAGAAGTCAATCTATTATTGCCTCCCATTTTTGTTTTTTCAGTCTTTATTTCCATGCCCCTTTCTTCTCGCTAGACAACATCTTCTATCTTAAAACAATGCAATAAAACCACGTTGGCTGAGTCTCCTCTTTTGGTGGGTTCTATTTATTGTCTCCCCTCCTGCTCATGGTCTAGCTTCATTGCCTGTATTCTCTGCTGTTCATACCTAACATCCTTAATTCATCCCTAAATCTTTAGTTATATTTTGAGGCAAGATCTCACTCTGTCACTGAAACTGGTGTACAGTGGTGTGACCTAAGCTCACTGCAGCTTTGAATTCCTGGGCTCAAGTGATCCTCCCACCTCAGCCTCCCAAGTAGCTGGGACAATAGATGCTCCACCATGCCCAGCTAATATTTTATATTTTTTTGTAGAGATGGGATTTTTCCGTGTTTCCCAGACTGGTCTTGAACTTCTGAGCTCAAGTGATTCTTCTGCCTTGGCCTACCAAAATGCAGGGATTACAGGTCTGAGTCACTGCGTCTTAAATCACTCCTAAATAATTATTCTAGATCCTAATCTGGCTGCTGCTCATATGATCCTTGGAATTTTTCTTACTGAAGTCACCAATGAATCCCTTGCTGCTATTTTTAGTGAATGTTGTTCAGGCCTTACGTCTCCCTCAAACTCTCCCAGTTTATTTCCCTGTGTGGGTGGTTTTCCTCAATCCTCCCTTATTTTATGGTTTTTCTCAGAGTTCTGTTGTTAGGCTACCTCCTTTCTCACTGACTCCTTTCCAAGTTGATCTTATTTTCTCTGATATCTTCAAAGGACACCTGTATGTGGAAGCTTCCCAAATCAGCATCTCCAGCTCCCGGCTGTTTTCTCAGTCCACACTCATGCTCCCACTGAATGAACACCTCTCCAGAGCTTTCATAAGCACCTCCAGCCTAGCCTGAAAAAAACTGAACTCAACATCTTCCCCTTCTCTGCATCCCTCATGCCTTTACTTCTTCCTGTTGTATTTAATGACGGTGCCACCATCCATGTAGTTTCGTCCAACAGGAAACCTTTCAGGAATCTGTGATTTCTCCTTCCCTTGCATTTTCCTCCTCAAATTGGTTACCTCAAGTCTATCTCCCCTTTAGTCCTTTTGGTAGTCCCCTTTTGTAGGCCCTTATTATGAAGTCTCTCTGGATAGAAATAGCCTTCTAACCCTCTTTCTTAACTTCAGATTCCCTCACTTTAATGTATGCCACACTGCTAGTGGAGGGAAATATCTAAAATTGAGCCTGACGGTACCCTTAGCTTTTAGGTAATACGCAAAAGACTTTTCAAAACGAATAAATCCTCTCCTTATCTGGCCCAGCCTCAATTCTTACCACATTCTTCTTCTTTTATATTCCTCTCTCTTCATTCCCTCAACTCATATTTACTTTTCTTCAAAACATTCAGAGCTACTTGCCCCAAATTGGCCATGCTCGTTTGTGTGTTTGCACCAATACTTCCCTCTGCCATGTGCAGGGATTCTCTCTATGCCCCTCTTCATATCCTTCTCAGCTCCTCCACTGCCATGAGAAATGGAGCTTGTTGTCCTCCCCAATGCCCTGGCACTCTGCACTGGCAACTATTGTAGCTTCTGTCACACACCTGCAAGTTTTTACATGTCCATCTCCCTCACTAGTATGGGAGATCCTGGAGGAAGAGCCTAAATCTGATTTTCCTCTCTGTCTCCAGAGCTAGAATAAGGGCAGTGTTGGGCACAGAGGAGGTGCTATGTGAGTGTGGGAAAGTTCTGCACATCCCTGTGGGTTTTGCTAGGGGATGTGTTTGACCAGGAGGGGCCTTGAGGTACTTCTGAGCCCTCCTCTGGTTCAGAGGGCTGTGGCAACTACACAGTCTCCAAAACTACTTTAAAAACTGTTATAGTGTTGATTTGGTTTATATAGAGGATATTAACAGTCTCCCAGTACCAAGTCTTCCAGCACATAATAGAAGCTAAATAAATATTTGATTAAAATTAATGAATGAACAAACCTTGTGACTTGAAATATTAGTTCTGTTTTGCAATAGCCCTGGCAAGGAGATGCCTCGTTAAAGAATGAAACAGCTGCATTATGCTGGAGTGCAAAGAAGGCAAGTATTTCTTCAAGGTTTTTCTTTTCCTTTTTTTTTTCTCTCTCTCTCCCTCTTTTTTTTTTTTTTTTTTTTTTTTTTTTTGACAAGGTCTTGCTCTGTCACCCATACTGGAGTACAGTGATGCAATCATGGTTCAGGGCAACCTATACCTCCTGTGCTCAAGCAATCCTCCCACATCAGCCCCACGAGTATCTGGCACTACAGATATGTATCACTATGCCTGGGTAATTTTTTTTTTTTTGTAAAGATGGGATCTTACTATATTGTCTAGACTGGTCTCTGTCCTTCCACCTTGTCCTCTCAAAGTGCTGAGATTACCGGTGTGAGCCACCATGCCCAGCCCCAGGTTTTTGTTACAGCAAAGATACAATTCATCTGATGTTTGGAAACTTCCCATCTAATCTGAAGCAATCATTTTAAGCAAATAAAAATTTACTTAAAATCTTTTGAGGGCAGTTCTCATGTTGATCCTAAGTGTATTTTTGTATGTATGCCTATTGTTTGTTTTCTTACATTTGTGTGAAGGAAATATTATGTTTACTTCTTACTTCAGCTTTCTCAGAACTCCCTACAGTACTCAAGAACATGCATCATGCAGAAGTTAACTATTTCTTGACAAATCCCAGAGCACATGATCATGCAGACAAGAAGGAAGTCAGAATGATGAAATAATTTCAGGTAAACATGTCTGTGGTTGAGATTTCATTTCCTCAGAACCCAGGCTCTCTGTGTGGCTAATTTGATCACATCTAAATGAATGAGCCTTTAAAAATGGAAATACTGGCTAATCTAAGAGAAATATTTTGAGAAAAATTAAGACTAAAGCTGATTATTGATTCATAAACTTAAGAACTTGATCAAATATGGTAATATGTAAAAAAATGCATCACAAAAAAGAACAGATGTACTACATATGTACTAGACATAATTGATAGAGAATTATTTAGCATTATCATATTATTTAAGATTCTAGAGATGTTTTGAAGAAAATCAATGACTTAAATATGTGAAGAATGCTTTCATTCTTACTGTGACTCTGATGTTGGGTGAAAATTGCAGAGTTATGACTAGTTCTCTGAAACTGACAGAATAAAGATGATATGTGCTGTATATATTAACCGTAATTCTCATCAAATGAATACTTCTTCTCTGCATAAACTGTTCAAATGTATTGGTGATTGTGCTGTTTCTTTTGCCTTCCATATTTTAGTGTCAAACAACATTTACTATGTTTTCTGGATACATATTTCCAAACCAGGATCTCTCAGCATGTAGATACATAAAATTTTTGATTACCGTTAAATAATATTGATCAAAAGAAAACTACCACATCTAAGACTGGAAAGTGAAAAAGGAAAAGACAATAAAAACTGTAAAAATGTAAATTCATGAGTCCCGTTCAATACCTTAAAAGTGGGCCTAGGAATCTATATTTTTATGAGATTTCCATGTAATGCTGAAGCATAACCAGGTTTTGGAAGCACAGGCAAGAACCCAGTTCTTTGTTTAGAATTAATTTCAACATCTCCTAGGATCCTTTACAGCACTAGGAATGGGTGCTAAACAGTGTCCCTGGCTAGCAACAAGGGAGAAGGGAGCAGGTGTTTCCCTCTTCCTTCCCTTATATAATGATAAATGAGTCTGCAGTAGGTAGACATGAGCCGGCTGCAGCACCTAGCTTGCCCCACTTGGAAATGTCAGCTGGCAGCTGGTGGGAAACATGAAAATCTTTTTAATGTAATTTATTATTTCAGAGTTGAGGAAACATTTATAGAGATATTGAGTTACTTGGTGAGGTAACACAGATAGTTCTGGTAAGATCTGGAAATAGAACTCAGGCCTCCTGAGACCTTATCCAGCGCTTTTCTCATTAAAAAAAAAAAGGCTCTTTGCAATTAAACTTTACCCTAATTTTCCAGCCTCATTTCCTATCACTTAACTCTGAATGTATTGTTAACTTTTCCTCAGAACTCCAGCCACTTCATAATATAGTTGTAATGGCAGCCCACAGCCCCTTCTTTCTTTTGGTAAAAGCCTTTGACTGAAGCCATTTATCTTGGTTTGAGTGAGATTCGCCCCAGTCCCTGACCTGATTGATGAACAGGGCATGACCCAAACCAGGATGTGTGAACACTGAATGAATAGTTTAGGGAGGCCATGGACTCATCCAGATCAGTGAGAGTCAGTCAAGGCACTTTGTTGGAACCACTGGGATAGTGGCAGTTTTTTTTTTCCATCATGGTCCTCGTGGGCAGAAGGTAACCTGTTCTTACTGGAGGCCAGATTTGGCAACAGTTGGGGAGTTACCACTAGAGTAACAATTTTAATCTCTGTCATGGTCAGAGAATAAAGCCATCACAGAAGAAAAAGTCATGTAGAGAAGAGAGACTGATTTCTGTTGTTACCACTAGAGTATCTGAATCCAGTTATACCATTTCCAGAACTATTCCTGAATTTTTCAGTTAATGCATGCAATAAATTAACTTTCAGCTTAAGCCAATTTGATTGAATTTCTGTTATTTGCGGATGAGAGAGATCTTTAGTAAAATGCTTGATTCTGTCACTTTGCAGCTTTTCTACCATTGCATGATGATACCAATTCTCTAGTTTTCCTCCTGTGAAGCTATCTGTCAGAAAAGCAATGAAAGAGTTACTTGACTTGTTATGTTGATCATTCATGCAAACCAATTGCTTGGTTATGTATAGACCTTTCCTGAGGAGCATTAGGTTAAGCATGTGGGAAATTGATTTTTAACTGCTAAAACACTGGCATAGGCTCCCGAAATGTCACTGAACAAACAAGAATTTTTGCTTTGTGGAGTTTAACGTTTTATGCTGGAAGAGATAATTGAAAAACAACCATGAAATAGTCTGGGTGCAGTGGCTCAAGCCTGTAATCCTAGAACTTTGGGAGGATGAGGCGGGTGGATCACTTGAGGTCAGCAGTTTAAGACCAAACTGACCAACATGGTGAAACCCCATCTCTACTAAAAATACAAAAATTAGCTAGGCGTGTGGTACGCACCTGTAATCCCTGCTCTTTGGGAGGCTGAGGCAGGAGAATCACTTGAACCTGGGAGGCAGAGGTTGCAGTGAGCTGAGATCTCACCACTGTGGTCCAGCCTGAGTCACAGAGTTAGATTTAATCTCAAAGAAACAAACAAACAAACAAAAACAGACACATGAGAAACTAAGCATTAAAATTATTCTGTGGGTTAGAAGATGATGCGAGCTATGTTAAACAAAACAAAATATAACAAAACAAAAACAAAACAGACAAGTTTCAGGCTCCAGGCTGGTCGGCAGCAGTTGGCCCACAGTCCAAACCTGCTTTAGCGGTTCCAGGGTCCAGGCCTTCCATAGTATACCCTGGTGCCAGGCTGGCCCCTACAGACCTAGTTTCCAGGATTGCCACAGTAGATCCAGGATCCAGGCTGGCACTCACGGTCCCAAGTCCCAAGCCTGCCCACATGGACTCAGGATCCAGGCTGGTTCCTGAGAATCCAGGTCCCAGTCCCCTCTCAGTGCCGGGCAAGTCCTCGTGGAATAAAGCTCAAGTCTTACCCTGGCACGAGGTTGGCGCTCATGAATATGAGCTCTAAACCCACCCCATAGACCCAGGCTCCTGGCCTGATCCCACAGACCCAGTCAACAGGTCTACCTTAGTGGATCCTGGCATCAGGTCAGCCCCCATGTACCCAGGATCCAGGCCCAATGTTTCAAAACCAGGTTCCAGGCTGGCTTCGTGGGCCCAGGCACCAAGCCTGCCCAGCTTCTGACCTAGGCACCAGGCCAGCCTGCCTGAGGACTTGAGCAGCAAGGTCTCTCACAGATCCTGTCAGAGGGCACACAAATCTCAGCCAACTGATTGGTTAAGGGCTTTCCCTGATGAAACCAATCTATAAGGACTAGAATAGATGGCTACTTCTTCAAAGATCATGAACAATCAGGGAAACTTGACTCTACCAAAGAAATAAAATAAACCATCAGTAAATGACTTCAGAGAAATAGAGAGCTGCAAACCACCTGAAAAAGAACTTAAAATAATCATCCTAAAGAAGTTCAGTAAGCTATAAGAGAGTGCAGACAACTAGATAAGATTTGGAAAATAATACATGAGCAAACTGAGAAGTTCAACAAAGAGAAAGAACCACAAAAAAAGAACCAAATAAATATTCCAGAGCTAAGGATACAATGACTTAACTAAACCATTCTACTGAGAGCTTCCACAGCAGATTTAATTACAGAGAAGAAAAAAATGAGAGCTCAAGCACAGGTCATTTGAAATTACCGAGAAGAAAAAATAATTTAAAATAGTGAAGAAAGTCTATAGGAATTATGGGGCAACATCAAGCAAACCAACATATACTTTATGGAATTTCCAAAAGGTGTAGAGAAAGGGGAAGAAAGTTTATTTAAAGAAATAATGGCAGAGAACGTCCCAGACCTGGAGAGGAAAATGAACATTCAGGTCCATGAACTGCAAAGACCCCCAAAACAGATTAAATATGATAATCAAAACAGCATAGTACTGGCATAAAAACAGACATATATTCCAACGGAACATAATAGAGAGCCTTGTTGTGGAGAGAAATAAATCCAAACGTTTATAGTTAAATGATCTGAGACAAAAGTGCCAAGAATACACAATGGGGAAGGACAATCTCTTCAATAAATGATATTAGGAAAACTGGATATTCACACTGAGGAAAAAGAAATTAAACCCTTGTCTTACCACTCATACAGAAAATCACTCAAAATGAATTAAAGACTTAAACATAAGACATGCAATTGTAAAACTACTAGAAAAAAAAACACAGGAAAAAAAGCTCTTTGATATTGGGCTGGGTAATAAATTTTGAATATGACTCCCAAAGCATAGTAACAAAAACAAAAATAGAAAAATGGGATTGCTTCAAATTAAAAAGTTTCTACATAGTAAAGGAAATAATCAACAGAGTGAAGAGTCAACCCATGGAATGGGAGAAAATATTTTTAAAACATACATCTAATAAATTACATAAAAAGCTCAAACAACTCAACAGCAAGAAAATGAATAATCTGCAATTTAAAAAATGGATACATGATCTGAATAGGAATTTCTCAAAAGATACACACAAATGGCCAACAGATATATATTCAAATGCTCAATATCATTAACCATTAGAGAAATGCAAATTAAAATCACAATGATCTATCATCTCACAACTGTTAGAATGGCTACTACCAAAAATATGAATGATAACTGGTGTTGGAGAGGATTCAATACTTGTACACTGGAGAAGAGGGAACACTTGTACACTGTTGGTGGGAATGTAAATTTGTATAGCCACTATGGAAGCAATGTGAAGGTTTCTCAAAAATTAAAAATAGTACTGTTACATGATCTGCTTCTGGGTACGTATCTAAAAAATAAAATCAGTATATTGAAGAGATATCTGCCCTGCCATGTTTTTTACAGCAATATTCACAATAGCTGAGATATGGAATCAACCTAAATATCTATTAAAAGGTGAATTAATAAAGAAAATTTAATACGCACACATATCCACATAAACATACAGAAATGCCTCTGAGACTTAGGATAAAAGGTCATTTGCAACAATAAGGAAACCTGGAGGACAGTATATTAAACTAAGCCAGGTACAGAAAGACCAATACTGCTTGATCTTACTTATTATGTGGACTCCAAGAAAGTCAAACTCATAGAAGCAGAGTAGAATGGTGGTTGCCAGGATCTAGGGGGGTGATTTGGGCCTGGGGTAGATGTTGGCAAAAGGATTTAAAGTTTCAGCTAAATATGACAAATATGTTCTGGATATCTATTATATAATATGGTGAGTATAATTAATAGTAATATATTATATACTTTAAAAATAATTAAAAATAAAGACATTATTTAAACAATGATGAAAGAGAAATATTAAATTCATTCAATAATACTCACAAAACTAAAGAATAATTACACAGTAGCCTCATAAAAATAGTATTATGGAAAAAGCAATCATAGTTAAGGGTCAACAGGCAATAAAGAAACTAAATGACCTATAGTATACATGAAAATGATTTGTAAAACTAAAATAGATAATATTACTAAAATTGTAGTTTTCTGGAATTGCCTTTTTATGAAAGTCTGATTTTTAAATATTTTCTTAGAGTGTAACCTGTTTAGTATTTGCTTCTAATCTTTTTGTTGGTATATCGATGTGTGTGTGTGTGTGTGTGTATTATGTAATGGCTAATAAAAAAACACAAGCTAATTTCTCAAAGCAGCAGCAAAGTAATAGAAAGGAATATTATAAATGTTGGAGGTGCAGAGGGTTATGATTTAAAATAGGCCTAACTAGCAAAATAACAATTGAGCAAAGACTTAGTGGTGAGGAGTTATGCAAATGGCCACCTAGAGAGAATGTTTCCAAATAACCAGCGTCAAGGGCAAAAGAGATTGTGCCTGTATTCCAGGAACAACATTAAGGTTCCTGTAGCTGCTAGTGTAGAGCTAACAATGGAGAGAGAGAAAATCAGAAAGATCACAGGGGTCAGATCACATATCGTTTACAGCCAACTGTAAGTACATTGTCGTTTACTCAGTAAAATGTAAAATGAAGAGCAAGTGAAGTTTATTTTATTTTCTTTTAGCAGAGGAGTGACATAATCTAATTTGCATTTAAAAATGTCTTTGAGTGCACTGTTGAGACAGACTAGGGGTAAAGGTGGAAATGGGGAGGCCAATTAGAAGACGACAGTGGATAATGTCTGCAGGTGTTTGGCTCCACATTTCCATTCTAAACTCTCCTCTTTACCAAGGGGCTGGAAGCTTGCAAACTACTGTTTCCTGATTCTTTTGCCAGCTGGTTTCCAGATAAGATCTGCTAATGGAAAATGTGATGGAACAATAAAAATTCAAGGAAGGGAGAAGCCATTTGTCCTGCATCTGGTGGCACCTCCAGTTGTCCTAGTGGTAGGAGTAGCAAGTACCTGAGCATCTAGAGGATAGAAAACCACCAAGTGATATGGCGAGAAGTGCAAATAGAGCATATTTGGACCAGAAGGGGGTTTGTGCATGGGGGGAAAGTAGGAATTCAAATTTGGAAGTGTTAAGTTTGAGATGACTATTGGATATCCAAGTAGGGATGTCAATAAGTAATGGATAGTCCTAGAATTCAGGAGTGATGTCTAGCCTTTAAGTAGACATTTGGAAGTTAGTGATGTCGTTTAAAGCCATGAGACTGAGTGAAGTCATTGAAGAAAAAAGAAAAGAATGCCACCACTTAAATCCTGAGGATCCCTGACATTCAAAGCTCAGGGAGAAAAGGAACCAGTGAAAGAGCTTGAAAAGAGTGAACAATGAAGTGAGAAGTAGACCATCAAAGAAGAGGCAGTGATCGACCTTGTCAAATCAGTGGATGAGTCAAGTGTGATGAGGACTGACAACTGACAGCTGTATTTAGCAGTGGAAGTTATTGGTGACCTTGAGCAAAGCAGTTTTTACAGAGAATGAAAGAGAGTGTGAAAGTAAAAATCACGGCAACAGTTTATTAATTCACTAATTTATTAAAAAATACTTAGCATCCGCTTTGTGCCAAACACTAGGGATTGCAGGTGCATGAGAAAGACACTATCTTTGTCCTCTTGGAGTTTAGGGTATTTTGCTATGATAATAGACTGTGATTTCTTACAGTGATAAACTTCAAAACACTTATTATGTGTGTGCATGCACATACACATGCGCGCACTTGAAAAAATAAAGCAAGCAAGAAAGATACTGGCTAAAGGAAGTTTATTGTGAGTGCTGTAGGATACACTAGAGAAGGCACTGCCTTTATGAGATAGGACTTGTTAAATGCTATTTATATTTATCTTAAGAGTTGAAGCATCTGGCATCTTTAAAAAGGGATTATTGACACCTTTCCTGTTTTTACTTGGAGAAGTAGTTGACCAGGTGCCATAATTTGATTTTAATCTGATTTTATCTCTGTAGTGCTCAGATAGTTTAATTACTGGTTTGATCAAACACCTAGAATATGAATTGTTAGAAAAATAACACATTGCATTCTTGTAGGCAGAATTGTTTCCATGGATTCTCTCTTCTGAGTACAAGTGGTTATTCAAGGCTCTCCAGGAACCAGGACTTGCAAAACAGTATTTTGTTCATCTAAATATTGTTTGATAGAAATCACTATCTGAAACCCTAATATTTTCTTGGATAAGTTTTGGCACGAAGTTCTATTCTGTGCAAATTAAAACAATTGAAATTGAAACAAAATGTAAGTGGTAGATATTCTAATGTGTTTCATATTAATTTGGTCCCTAAATATTAGAAGTAAGAGCCCTCATAAAGTACAGAAAAACTTTATTCTCATATGTACTTTGAGACAGACACCCAGGCTGGTGTGCAGTGGCATGATCTCGGCAACCTCTGCTTCTGGGTTCAAGCGATTCTCCTACTTCAGCCTTCTGGGTAGCTGAGATTACAGTTGTGTGCCATCATGCCTGGCTAATTTTTGTATTTTTACTAGAGACAGGGTTTCACTATGTTCGCCAGACTGGTCTCAAACTTCTGACGTCAAGTGATCTGCCCACCTCAGCCTCCCAAAGTGCTGGGATTAGATGCATGAGCCATGCCTGGCCTCACAAATACATTTGAAGTGTATCAATATTTCGAGTTTTCTATTTGAAAACAGGTAATCGTATAAAGATACTATTAATAATCTATAAACAAATGCTCTTGGAACATTATGAAGTCACATTGTAATAAAGCTCATGTATTTTGTTAATTCAGGTAATGAGGTCATCCTGCTAAGAACTCCCTTAATAAGCACTGGCATAACCCATTTTGAACTCACCCTAGGAATTTTATTAACAAGTGGGTGAATACAACTTACTCCTACATTCACAATCTGAAGCAAAATGATTTGTTTTCCACACATGGGCATCTTAAGAAGAGATTTCCTCACCAGAAACTTTTTAGCAGGCAATAGGGGAATAAATAAGAAACTATGGCATGATTCCTTAAAAAGAAGCAATCAAATATTTTGAAAATTATCTATAATCAAAATGATTAATTCCATTATGTAACATGTCTAGAATAAAATATAAGCTTCAAGCAGTAACAACACAAAAATTACTTGATGAAATCAGAAAACCCCAAACTTCATGGCCTTGTTTTGGCTGAGATGACTTGAAATAACCAGAGACATAGTCCCATGGGATCAAGGTATTTGCCGTATTTTCTTATATTTCAGTAATTGAGGCTATAGAATTAGTTGCTGAAATGAATATTTCTTAGTTTTTGTTCATTTGCTTGTTTGAGCTCTATTGACTTTTCTATTGGAATTTGTTTTAGTTTTTTCCTCTCTATTCTTTTTTTTTTTTTTTTAATTAAATCCAATCAAAGTTACAACATCCCCTTCTGTTCTTGAATGAAGAAGAAAAGTTTCCAGGAGTATCAGGCATAATTTGAGCTTATTTCTGTCCTTACATGTAACTCCAATCCAGACGGTTTATTAGCTAATGAGATGTAATATTATTCCATTTGTCAAGATTAGATTTGTGGAGAAAATTGCAGAAATAGCCTCCTTCTTCACTCTTTGCATCAATTAATTAATTAATCAATTAATTCATGCGTGGCAGGGTGTTCTGCAAAGCCAGAAGCCCTCTCATGTTGGGGAATGGCTCTGAACTCATATCCATGAGTGTGTACTTTGCCGACAGGGTGAATGTAAATCAGGATTTGAAAAGGTCTTTTCATTATTTAAATAGGAGAGAATGATTTTCACTAGTTACATTTGATAGCATAGCATAGTCTTTTTTGATAATAAACATTGTGAGAGCAGTTTCCAAATTTTATTTCTCAAAATCAAGGGGTTCCCCCAAAGTGAGATGGAGGAAGGAAGCAAGGAGGGTCAGATGTATATTCTGGCGGTTTACTTCCTAATTTCAACCTTAGTTGCTCTGCTTTTAGCTCTTTTAAATAATAACATGTTACATTTGAAAACAACAGTATAAAGTGGATTTGTGCTTTAAATATTAGTTTGCTATCCAAAGAAAAAAGTTGTACTGTGTAAGGAGCAGCAGGGTGAGGAGAGAATCTGAATCCAGATGTGGTAGAATCTGCTAATGATTCTAAACTTCTTTTCAGAAATTAACCTTGATCTTCCAGCTCTCCTTTCATTTTAGCTGGCCACAGGCCATCCAGCTAGAAGCTGGATTTCCCAACCTTCCTTGAGCTAGCCCTGAGTTATATTACTAAGTCCTGATCAGTGAAGTGTGAGCAGAAGTGGTGTGTGTATATTCTGTATCCATTCCCAAAAAACAGAAGCTGCAACTGCTCTCCAGATCCCAGCGGCTGGCACTGCCCTTAGTGCCTAAGATGGACGCCATAAATTGAGGGTGTCAGAGCTATCTCACCAGACTGTAGTGCCCCTTTTGAACTAGGATGTGAGTGAAAAATAAAATTCCACATTGTTGAATCTTTAGATTTTGGGTGTTTGCTTTTTTTTTTTTTAATAGCATCTCAGCTTTTATCCAAGTAATGTAACAAAGGCCGTGCAAAGGAGTTGTGAGGTCAGTTTCATTGGAAAGGCTGACTTAATGGAATTTAATCTTCAATGTAATTGAGTTTCATCTCATTTTTACCTCGAAATAATATGGTATAAAGGTATATCCCCTCAATCAGTGCTGTATAGGCTAAAGTGAACAGATTCTAGTCATTATTGTCCTTATGATTTGAGATGTCATGAAGTAGAGCAGGATTAAATATATAAACACAGCTATACAAACAAACGTGGGCAGAAATTAGGAAGTGATTGTAGCATTATGGCATCCATGCCTAGCAGTTAGTGAATTGAGGGAAAAGCATGAAAAGTAGAGCCAATTTAGGTAAAGTGACAGCTGGGCTGAATTTTCTCATTATTTGTCATTTTGAACTTTTGCTGTCTCTTTCCTGTAAGCACCTTCTGAGGCTTTACAAACTACCAACAGTTATCCTACCTACACCGAAGGCTTCTCATGCTTAACTGCTTCCTCGGCATCTAACTAATTGTCTCTTATCCAAGGTTTTCTCAATGCTTACGATAAACCTACCCTCAGATGTCCTATAATCACCTCAAACTGAACACATTAAACCCAAGCTCTCTTTCTCTTCATAAAGTTTGTTTGCCCTATTGTCTGCTTACCAATATTACATTTTTTTGGTCTGTCTCTGAGATTTCCTTTGACTTTCTTTTCTCCTTCATCTGTCCAGCCAATGTCAACATTTCCTTATTTTCTTTCTTTAAACTCATTTTTAGATTCAACCATTGCTTTCTGTTTTTATGGCCAACCCCTTGGTTGAAAACCAAAGCATATTAGATCCTGGATAGAGCCCACGATCTTTTATTTGGTCCAACACACTTGGTCACAAACAAATTCTATTTTCCTCCAGTGTCAAGATACGAGAAATGCTGTTAGCATTTCATTTTCTTCCTCGAGAATCCATAATGCATGGCTCCCATTTGGCTATTACCTATAGCCCACATTTGCCTTCCTTGACAGACTTTCCATGATAGGATCCTAATGAAATGTGGTCTGGGGTAGTGGTTAAGAACACACCCTTTAATGTCCTACAGGCCTGGCATTAAATTCTAGCTTTACTACTTATAGGCTCTCATATGGCCATTTTAAGTCTCAATATATTGTCTGTGAAATGAGGCTAATGTTTCCTTGATAAGGCTTTTTGAGGCATACAAAGCAGGAGACCATCTGTAAAATTTGTAGTAAAGTACATAGCACACAGTAGGCACTCAATTCATGTGTTTACTGTTATCTTCCAGCCAGCATTTCCTCTACTTCCACCCTCTGCGTTACATCCCTTGCTCTCCTAGGCAGCATTCTCCTTGTTCTTTCTTTGGCACTTTTAGTGTCTTTCACTCTTAATTCCCGTTTAAGATCCTACTTCCCTCACATAGTGTTCTTCGAGTCCCCTCATTTCTCTAAGATGGAATATGTTTTCATTTATTCTCTTTAGTTACAAGGGGGCAGGAATCATTCTCAGATTTCTTCTCCACTCTGTCCAGCACCTGGCAAGTTTTGGTTGCATATAATCTGCTCAACATCTATTAAAGGAGGTATTAAAAATAGATGGCTTTGCAAATACTATAATAAGCTTTCCAAATTTACTATTTTAAGAAAAATTTTGGAACTCATGTCCTCAGGTGGTCGTGATGTTTCCATGACTTCCCTTTGACTTTCCTTACACTATTTCCCATGTGACATGACTCAAAACAGCTAAGCTAAGGGAGGAGGTTGAGTACTACAGGGAGAAGAGATCAGTGATAAGAAGAAACCATGCAAAATTGAGAGAGGAAATGGAGATAAGGAAAAGGACACAAAGACTTATTGAGCAAACACCAGAAACTATGCTGAATCCTTGATATGAACATTATATTCCAATAATAAGCCTGAGAGGCAGGCATTATAACTATACCAAGAAGCCCTCTGTAAGTGAAATATGACACACATATGAAAGGGTGTATTTAAAAATAAAGTCTATTGTGAAGGAACACTTGTTGAGCCACCATTGATCCAGACATGTAGTGCTCCCAAGAGCCTCTGAGAATCCCTTGATTTTAGTTCAAGGCCTGATGTTCTCTGGACCACCTGGAACGCTGCAGATCGGTAGGAGAGCTGAGTAACTTCCAAGCTTCCTTGCTCAGAGGCTATGAGGTTTCAGGTTAACTGGGTGCTATGGACTGAATTATGTGTCCCCTCTACTTCCCCATCAATTCATAAGTTGAAGCCCTAACCCTCAGTATGACTGTATTTGGAGTTAAGATGTAATTAACATCATAAGGGTGGGGCACCAATCTGATAGGATTAGTGTCCCTATAAGATACAAAAGAGCTCTCTCTCTCTTTGCAATGTGAAAACACAGCAAGAAGAAGACAGCCATATACAAGCAAGAAAGAGGGCCCTCAACAGGAACTAAATCCTGTCAGGACCTTGATCTTGGACTTCCACCCCCATAGAACTGTAAGAAATAAATTTCTGTTATTTAAACCTTCTGTGATATTTGGTTATGGCATTCTGAGCTGACTAATACACTGAGGATGGTTTATCAGAGTCCCCAGCTTTGGTAGACCTTGGGATTACAATTTTCAGTTTCTAGTCTCTAACTCTGCCAAAAACCCAGCTCAGTTTTGCCACAGTTTCATTTTTAATAAATCAGCAAATGACTTCAGAGCAAAAGTAGCTTTGAGTCCTGGCCCTGCTCTCTGGGATCTTGTCTTCCAGATTTTCAACCAATAATTCCTCAGTATCTTACTATCTCTTTGATGCTTTTGTGAAGAAATTATTATTATCATTTTAAATATTTTGTCTGTTTGCTTGCTCTTAACAGACGTGTAGGTCTGAACTACTTAGATGTAGTTGTTAGAATGAAGCTTGTCATTGCATTTTGCAGATGGAGGAACTGAAGTTCAAAGAAATGTCCATCCAGTAGATCTTATTCTGATTTGATCTTCTGAATTTTTTTTCCATTCTCTTTTGTTACGTAGAATGACAAATGAATTTGGTGGAATTTGGCTGTAAGGTTAATGTATTGAGTAAAAATGATAGAAATCAATTTCTCTTTTGCCTTCTTATCTGGTTTTTCTTCATTTTTAAAAAGATTCCTTATTTTTGGCCTTGATTCATAACACCCCCTCCTTTAACAACATTAGTTAATTAAAGAAAAAAAAGAAAGAAAGAAGATTAATGAAGGCTGCTGGTGTTGCTGACTATACATTGTACATGAAAGAAAACTGGATTTTTAAAAATCATGTACCCAGGTGGTAAATTAAGGAATTATCTCTAAAGGAGCACTTAGGCAATGTGATCTCATTAATCCTCATAGCACAATCTTGATGTCTCTATTTTATAATGGTTGCAATTTATTAATAGGAAGTAAATAACTTGACTAGAATCTTGATTTTAAAACTCTTCTTTTTGGAACCTCTGACTGTTATGCACATGTCTGGGCTGTTTCTCCATATTGAAAATTTTGTAATTTATCCAGGGTATTAATTTCCTAGGGTTGTCATATAAAATACCACACATTGAGAGACTTAAACAACAGAAATTTATATTCTCACAATTCTGGAGGCTAGAAGTCCACGACCAATGTGTTGGCAGTTTGTTTTTTTCCTGAGGCCTCTGTCCTCGGCTTGAAGATAGCCACCTTCTAACTGTGTCCTCAATGGTCATCCCTCCGAAGTGTGGTCTGTGTCCTAATCTCTTATTACAAGGCCCTGTCATATGGCATTATGGCCCACCCTAGTGATTTCATTTTAATTTAGTTACCTCTTTCAAGACTTCATCTCCAAATTTCAAATATAATCAGACTCCGAGGCACTGGAGGTTAGAGCTTTCACATACGAATTTTTGGGGGCACACAATTCAATCCATGTCATTTAGTGTGACATTCAAAAGTAAAACTGTATGTGAACCCTTTATGAGAATTAAGGGAAAGGACATAAGCTGTAAAATGGGAATAAATGAATGGCACAGGGATGGTGTTTAAGGGGTGGGGTTAGGGTAGTGGCTAAAGAGTTGGGCTAGAAATTGCCCTTGGTCTAATATAAAATGAAATATAGATATGAAGGTAACTCACTCATAAAACCAGGCCAATACTACAGTATTATATTTTGATAAATATAAACGATAAGAATATTCTGCTTTATTTGTGTGGACAATTAACTGTACACTGTCACTTGCAGTAATAAGTGGTTAAACGGCAAGTTGTATTATATGCTTTTGTGTATTATGATTTGAAACTGAAAGGCTTGGACACTGCAATATTATTTCTTATAACTACATGAAGGAGAATAGGCACTCAATCCAAGATTGACAGAGTTTCTCTAAGCCCAGACAGTTTCTCACAGTCTTAAAAAATAAAAAATATTTTTATCAAAATCACACATCCTTTTGGGGGGTGTGGAAGAGAACAAAAACTGACAAATACATCTGTCTCTTTGACTTAAACCTTGGATTATTATTATTATTATTGAGGTGGAGTCTGGCTCTGTCACCCAGGCTGGAGTACAGTGGTATGATCTCAGTTCACTGCAACCTCCGCCTCCTGAGTTCAAGCAATTCTCCTGTCTCAGCCTCCCAAGTAGCTGAGATTACAGGCCCCCAGCACCACATTCAGCCAATTTTTGTATTTTTAGTAGAGATAGGCTTTCACCATGTTGGTCAGGCTGGTCTTGAACTCTTGATCTCAAGTGATCTGCCCACCTTGGCCTCCCAAAGTGGTGGGATTACAGGCATGAATCACAGCGCCTGGCCCATCCTGGATTATATTTTAACAATCTAGAAGTTTTCTCATATTAGAACCATGACCTGACTGAGCTATTTTTAAACAACTAGGAGTCTTTATTTCTGAATGTATTTTTTTTTAAAGTTCAATTTTAATGGCTGTGTGTAAATGGACTAAGCAGGGTTCACAAACTACAGTTCATTGGCCCAGTCTGGCATGTGTCTTGTTTGTGTTCAGTGTAAGAATTAAAAATAGCTTTTATCTTTTAAAGCATTCTAAGAAAAACAAACAAAGAACAATTGGCTACAGAGATTGTATGTGGTCCACACAGCCTAAAATGTTTACTCTCTGACTTTTGACAGGAAAAGATTGCTGCCTTCTGAGTTGAGGGATTAATTATACAATATATTTTCTGTTAATTCCTATTAATGTACTTTCTTCTCCCTGCCCCTGTCCAACTATCCACATCCTTTCCAGGTCTCATTGCTGTTTGATGATCCAGCCCCTTCCTGAGCTACGGCTTGTGTTAACAAATAAGCAAACAATATGTCACTACTCATAGAGAAAACCTGTGGTTTTCCTGGTTGTTTCATGGCTTACTACAGTAGCTTTTCAAATTCAATCTCTAACCTTTGTGCTAATTAGAATTAACCTATCTTGAATGGATTCTTGCTCTCTGGAGCCATAATTAACGCACAATGTTATTCAAGAATAATTCTCATTAGTGTTGGTAAAGAAAAGCAATAATACTGAAGTTTGAAATACTAGTTAGTCCTCAAAATACACAAACATGTGCTGGGAAGAAATCCTTGCATAGTGAGAAAGAAGATTATGATAAAAGCTCAGGAATTAACAGGTTCAGAAAAAGACTTTCGCTTTTAAAATTGAGATAAAGAAGGTAATTCAGAATGTTTGAAAACTGTAATCTGCTATGTGTTTTACATTTTCCTTAAGTGGAAATGGACATGTGAAAAACACAATTCTCTTCCTTCAGGAAAACAGAAAACCAAGATCTAATTACTCTCTTTCTCTTTGTGATCGGTGGTAATTTACCACTTACAGTCCAGAACATGGGCTCCTGCTGACGCTCTGGTCCCAGATGTCTGACCTTTGTTTGTATTATTTCATGCAGGAAAATTCCTTCAGTTAACTGAAGAAAGGCAAACAGTCCAGGGCAAAGCAAATGCAGCAATTAAAGACAGTATGATCTAGAGCAAGCCCATGTTGCAACAAGTAAAAAAAAAAAAAAAAAAGAAAAAATAGGTCAGATTAATATTGTAAACTGTTATCAGACTCCTGCATGTCTGTGAGAAGTTTTCTCTTGAGGTTTTCTCCTGAAATTTTCTGAGAATTTCCTTGGTTATTTTCAAAAGCTAAAAATAATTTTCTGTATGTAAACTATTAAGTAATAGGGTTTATTTATGAATGCGTTAAATCTTAGTTCATTGCTTTTGCAATGCTGTTAACTGCCCAATTATGTTTCATTTTGACATCTTAATGGAGAAAATGAAGAAACAAAGAATTCAAGTAAAGTTTTTACATAGACAAGCAGAGTTTGGGCAGGTTCCTTAAAAATTCTCTTAGGACTTGGTGCAAATGTTCAGCCAACCACAAAGCCATTCCTGGAATATTTCCTCTTGTCCAGCTCTAGAGGATTCTTGGTTGTCACATGGCCTTGGAGAAATGCATGGCCATGTTTCCTTGCTAACAGGCGCCTTCCCACGATGCTGCCTGTAGCCCTCCGCTGACCTTGTGTGGAGGTGACACCCACTTCCTGGCTGCCAGCTAACAACATCCTCGATAATTCTTTTGAGAAAACAAATCTCAGGGAATGGATAACCAGCCAAAGGAAGTCAGGAAGAAAGCGGGAGATTGTAACAAAATAAAAACATAAAACAATCTTGATAACTTCAGTGAGAATACTATAAAAGCTGCAGTTTCTGGTCTATCCCTTTACCACAGATAAAAGTTTTAGATAGGAATGGATCTTGTTACAGAATGTGTGATTAGCGAATCAGCCATTCTTTCTCTTTAATACACTTTGCCACAACAGAACTAGCAAAGTGATAGACCTGGAATCAGAGATCTGGATGTGAGCTATTTAGTGGTTGTTGAAATGATGTTCCATATATCTGAAGATGTGTGGAATGGTGTCTTTTTTCTCTGCTTCAAGTTCATCCTTCTCATCTTCTTGTCACTACCTCTTCTAGGCCCCTTTGCTGCAGGTGTTGGTGGGAGATTGGAAGTTGTGGGGATTGGAGGGAGGAGAAGGAGAAGCTGCACCACCAATATATTGCCATATATTGTCCTGGAGCTACATATATCAGCACATGTGCCATGCACACAAGCACACTCACGCACAGCCTCTGGCAGCCCCTTCAGTATTATTGACTAGTGATTGTGTTTAGAATAATTCCTGTGGCATAGAATGTGCTTGCTGGTTATTGGCTATTATTATTATTGTTTTACGAACAAAAGAATTCCAGCATCAGATTAATTTGGGAAGGCTTTCATTCCTATGAGATTTACAATAAAAGTGATAGAAAGTTTTTAATTAAGGAAATCTGTTTAACTTTAGTTATTCTAGCATTCCACAACTGTTTCTCTCTAAACACACCAGATATTATCTTGTAAAAGTGATGTCTATAAAAGATACTTTAGAAAGTGCTCACCTAGTCGGACATCTGGAGTTCTCAGACAGTATTGCCTGGCATTGCCTCTTTACTTGCTGTGTGACCTAAGTAGACTTCTAAGCTTCAATGAAACCCCTTTTGGTTTCTCTATTACATTGTTATTGCTGTGGCAGACACACCTCAGGACAAACCCTGTGGAATACCAGTGATCCATGCCCTTGTATGATTCCCCTTTCCTTACATGTCAATGTGTTTCTAAACAAAGGAATATGGCAAAAGCTATGAGATGTCACTTGCTTGACTAGATGATGTTATGTTGTAAAGGTGATGGGTTGTCACTCCCATGATTACATTTTGTTATATGAGACTTCATCTTGGCAGGTGTATTAATTCATTCTCATGCTGCTGATAAAGACATATCGGAGAGTGGGTAATTTATAAAGAAAAAGAGATTTAATTGACTCACAGTTTCATATGGCTGAGGAGGCCTCACAATCATGGCAGAAGGCAAGGAGGAGCAAAGCCATTTTACATCCCAGCAGGCAAACAGAGAAAATGAGAGCCAAGCAAAAGGGAAACTCCTTATATAAAAGCATCAGAACTCATGAGATTCGCTCACTACCACAAGAACAGCATGGGGGGAACTGCCCCCATGATTCAATTACCTCCCACTGGCTCCATCCCACAACACATGGGAATTATGGGACCCACAGTTGAAGATGAGATTTGGGTAGAGACACAGCCAAACCATATCAGCAGATGAGAGGGAGAGAGATGGAGAGAAGGAGAGGAGAAAGAGAGACAGAAGGAAAGAGATAGAGGCTCTGTTGCTGACCTCAAAGCAAGCTGCTGTGATGTGAACAGTGTGAAGAGGACCTTATGATAGGACACTGTGGGCAGCTTATAGGACCTGAGAGCATTGGTGATACAGCAGCATGGAAATGAATTCAATCAATGACCATGTGAGCTTGAAAGAGGACTCCAAGCTCTGGAAAGGAACACAGCTCATCTGAGATTTGACTGTAGCCTTGTCAGATCCTGAGCAGAGGACTCAGCGAAGCCATCCCCCAACTCCACATTCACAGAAACTGGGATATAGTAAGTGTGTGTTGTATTTGGGAAGGCTCTCTTCTATTACGTTATTTTTGAGCTGCTACATTTGTGGTAATTTTCTATCATTGCATTAGAAAACTATTGCCTACTCAAAATCTATTGACCTTTTTTTTCATTACTCACAAAACCTAGATTTCATTCAGAATGTCAAGCTGACCAGAAAAAGGATTTTTTTTTCTGAACCTTTTTGCTGAGAAGTGGACAAGGTGACACATCTTTAACCAGTGAATGCTAAGTAGAAATCTGGTGAGGATTCTTGGAGACTTGCTTTCCTGAGAAAATAGAAAGATACACTGGTTCTCTCTTTTTCTTTATTTTTCCCTCTGAATATGGACCTTAGGTAGGAAACTGAAGCTGCTATGCTGTAAAGCAGACTCATAAAGTTGCTATACTTGTTGGGCCACTAAACTAACACCAGTCTTCACCTACCTCCATAGACCTTATTACCTTGAACACATAGGAAAGAGTGATTGATACACACTTCTGTGTAACATAAGACTATCTGTTATGATGACTACAAGGAGGTGCAGAAGTCCTAGTATTATGTGCTTGGATTTTAGAGGATTCAGTACCAACTATCCTTTTCCCTTGCCCTAATTCAGAATCTGTTGAGAGACACATACATCCCCAAAAGTCAGGCAGTTGTAGAAGAAAATAATCCCCTATTTGTTTAAGCTGCTGTCTGTTGGATTTTCTGCTATGACAAGCTGAACGTATTCTTTAATAGTTTACATACATGACTGTTGTAAAAATTCGTGAAAAAATACAAAGCACTTGGAGAAATGTCTGTCAGGATGGGCCAGCCATTCTCCCCTCTCCTGTGTGCATGCACACAGTTTTACCTCTTGCTTCCCTGCTTTTTCATAGCACCCCCTGATCAACCCTCTCTCTCTCTTTATCTTGGCCCATTTCCATTCCTTCATTGACTTCTTCAGGCAACAAATATTTGTCTAGCACATGCTATTCCTGATGCTGTGTGAAGTACTGAGGATACAACTGTAACCAGTGCATGCATGTCTTCATCTTCATATTTCAGTCCTTGCCTCATTAGAATGAGGAGTTTAATGATTGATTAACTGCATACATTTTAGTGTGCTTGAGTTCCATTTGTGATCTCAATATATATTTGGATTTAATGATTCTTCATCTGACTTTTTATAAATACCTTCATTTGCAGATAAAAGAATTTCCAGTGTTAGCAAGCAAGTGATGAAGGCTGTGTGGGGATTGAAGCATGCATGTGAAAGCAGGTGGCTGGCTATCAACAAAGGAAGTTGTGTCCCCTTTTGCCAATAATTTCTAGAGCCTGGTTTATATGTTGTCTAACAGTATCATCCTACCTCCTGCCTTCCTGGCCTCAGGTCATTCTCTCTCCTCTCTGTCAAGTGCACTTCAACTCTGTCCCTCTCCTCTTCTGAAGAGGCATCAAAATTCTCAGAAACATGGCTTATTATTTTGTGTACACTTAATTTTTCTTATTGCATAATACTATTGTTGTACTATGCCCCTCTTCTCTGGGAACACCACTATTATGGGTCCCCATCTTATTTCTACCTCGTGTAATTAAGACTCACATCAGGACGTGTAGCCGTGGAATTCATTCTCTCTATTAAGAAGATATTTCTGTGCCCTTAATTAGCTAATCAATACATTTTCCATTTTCCACGCAGCCTGTATGATTTGGTTTGGCCTATTTCAGACTACAAGCCAATTGAAGACAGAGTTTGTTGCAATTCATATTGTGTTATGTATGGAAAGTTAGCAATTAGTGATAATTGGTGGCAGTGATGGGCTCTCTTTGAAGGTCATAAGAAGTGGGCCTAAGATCATTTAGACCTAACTAAAATATGACTAGTTCTTCTTTCAAGTACTCTCTACAGAATGAAACAGAAGCAAACCTAGAGGAAATAAAGAATATTTTTAGTTTATTTCAGGTGAACTTAAGATACAGGTGTTTGAATGGCCCTACTGCTATCATTCTAAAATACATGGGAAAGGGTGACTGATGCACAACATCTGTATAACAGGAGACTATTTGTTATGATGACTACGAGAATGTGCAAGATTACATAAATGGATGTTAGAGGATTCATCACCAGCGACCCCCTTTGCCTTGCCTGAATTTAGAATCTGTTGAGATAGACACACATCCACAAAAGTTTGGCAGTTGGAGAGGAAAATATCACCATTTTCATCAAGACTGTTGTTGGGGAACCTGATGCTTGGTCTCTCAGCAAGGTGGGCTTGCTAACACAGTCATGTGCCACATAACAATGTTTCAGTCAATGACAGAGAGTGTATGTAACATTGGTCTCATGAGATTATAATGGAATTGAAAAATTTCCATTGCTTTTGACATTGTAGCCCTCCTAAAGTCATAGTGCAGAGCATGGCTCACATGTTTGTGCTGATATTGGTGTAAATAAACCAACTGCCTTGCCAATCCATATAAAGGTACATATAACACATACAAGTATGTGCAGTCCATAATACTTGGTAATGATAATACGTGACTATGTCATTGGTTTATGTATTTACTTCACAATATTTGTTATTGGTATTTTAGAGTATACTCCTTCTGGTTATTTTTTAAAAAGTGTTAGCTATAGAACAGCCTTAGGCAGATACTACAGGAGGTATTCCAGAAGAAGGCATTGTTGTCATAGGAGATAACAGCCTCATGTATGTTATTGCTCCTAAAGACCTTCTGGTGGGACAAGACATGGATGTGGAAGACAATGATATTGATGATCCTGACCCTGTGTAGGCAGAGGCTAATGTGTGTGTTTATGTCTTATCTTTTAACAAAATAGTTAATTTCTTTAATAAAAAAGTTTATACAATAAAGATGTAAGAAAATAAAATATATATTTTGTACAGCTGTACAATCTGTTTGTGCTTTAAACTAAGTGCTTTGACAAAAGAAAAAATTTAAAAAAATTACAAAGTTTATAAAATAAAAAAGTTATAGTAAGCCAGGGTTAATTTATTACTGAAGAAATAAAACTATTTTAAAATAAATTTAGTTTAGCCTAGGAGTACAATGTTTATAAAGTCTACAGTAGTGTACAGTAATGTTTTAGGCCTTCACATTAACTCACCACTCATTTATTACCAAAACACCAGGGCTTCGGTCTAGGTCCTGCTGCACACTGCACAGAAAGCCAGTCACTGAGCCAATGGATATTGCTAAGAAAGAAGACTTTAATCAAGTGCTACTAACTGCCAAGGAAATGGAAGATCAGTCTCAAATCCATCTCTCTGGATCAGTAAAATTAGGGGTTTATAAAGCTGGGAAGAAATGTAATCATGTGTGGGGAAACAGGAATTGGGGGATAAGAAAGAGGAGTTGGTCAATAGGAAGCAGGTGGTCAGTTAGGCAATCATGATGGGGGTGAGAGGTCTGACATCATCCAAATGAAGTAATTTGATGAGTTTAAGCTCCTTGCTACTATCTGGGAGGTCTGGTGGTTGGTTTCTTATGAAAGGAACTCAGATAAATATACGTTTTTCAAGTTTCCCGTCTCTACTAAAAATACAAAAAAATTAGCTGGGCGTGGTGGCGTGCACCTGTAGTCCCAGCTACTCAGGAGGCTGAGGCAGGAGAACTGCTTGAACCCATGCGGCGGAGGTTGCAGTGAGCTGAGGTCGTGCCCCTGTACTCCAGCCTGGAGCCTGGTGACAGAGTGAGGCTCTGTCTCAAAAAAAAAAAAAAAAAAAAAAAAAACCTGGGAGGATCTACTTATATGTTTAGTCAAGAAAACCATAAACACCAGCTCTATGGGACAACTGGGTCAGTTTCACACTAGCATTGACCCAGAGCAACTTCCAGTCCGTAAGCTCCATTCATGGTAAATGTCCCATATAAGCGTACATTAAAAAAAAAAAAATTTTATGCCATATTTTTACTGTACCTTTTCTATGTTTAGATGGGCTTACATACACAAATATTCCCCATTATGTTACAATTGCCTGGAGAATTCAGTATAGTAACATGCTATACAGGTTTGTAGCCTAGGAGCAATAGGCTATCCCATATAGCCTAGATATGTAGTAGGCTATATCACCTAGGTTTCTGTAAGTATACTGACATTTACTTACATTTGCACAACAACAAAATTACCTGATGATGCACTCCTCAGAAAGTGTCCTTGTTGTTAAAAGACAGATGACTGTACTTCAGAGACACTGGCAGCCCTGGCCAGCTGCAAACCCTCCCATAGCAAGGCCTAACCAGGTGATGCTTACAGCATGGAGGAGCAGAGCAGGTTGGTCAACTCTGAAGGTAGAGGACACCACTTGGTTCCTTGTCTACAATCCACCCACAGACCACTCATTCTTCTCTCCAAAGCAGGGGATTGAAACAGTGGTAGGCCTAGGGTGAAGGAAATGAGGCAGAGTTGTACAGGGTCACATGCTGCCTTTATTTAAAATTTTGTTCGTCATAATTTTTTGCATTAATTTTGATTTAAAAAATATTGTATTAGAAATATTTTTCTTGATTATTGAGTTTTTTGATGCCTCCTCAAATTTTGCGCCTCAAATGACTACCTCACTTACCCACCCTATGCTGAGCCCTGAGAAACACTCAAAGGGTAACACTAACAGAAGCCCTTCCAGTTAGGAATGTAAGTATCAGGGGACATATACCTACCTGGCTGGATGTTTAGTAGCTTAATCAACCATACTCATTTAAAATTGTGCTAATATACTCAAGTAGTTTGGGAACCTTTTCTTTTTTTAGTCATTGTGTTGGATCTCTCTTTTTATAAAAACAAAAAAGCAAGACAGGTGTCAGAGATATTAGAAGTTGATGTAATATTCAGTCATGCTACCAAATGAGATTTGTTCTGATGGTCCACAGAACAAAGTTCCTTAAAATAAACACTTGCTATGCCCTAAAATCCAGAAAAAATTTTAATATATATAGGTAAATATTATGAACAATGTAAATGCATGGTTGGATTTGTGGAATTTACGCATAAATATATCCGACTTCAGTCCATGTCCACCACAGGACGTTCTGTTCTTTTGACAAGTTTGTGCCTGCCTTTGGAATTCACAATACATTCCAGGAAAATCATATTCTAACTGGATTGATTGTTTACTTGGAACAGAATATATTTACACCTCATTTTTCAGCTCTTTAGTTTGTTTACATTGAAGCAAAACGTTCTCACACAGAAAAAGACTGGATACTCTTTCTCAGTGGAGGGAGGTGTTCTCTTTTCAGGGTCAGGAACTTCATGTCTGCAAAGCTAATTATAAGGAGATTGGAGACCAGTCCTTGAGGCTCCATGTCTGTGTCTCTGACCTTTGCCAAGGGCAAAGTGTTACCACAGACATGTCACAAGATAGGCAAATCATGGCGCCAAACTTCAATAGCACTGTTAGCTTGTTTTCTGCTGCTGGTATACACATTCTCATCATGTCATTTTGGTGGATTTGAGAGGGCTCTATTCATAAAGTGAAAATAGTCCAGTATCAAAATATCCAATGAACGGCTACATCTTAAATTCTCACAGCTAAATTTTTTTGTAATGGAAAACCTTTCACATTTGGACAAAATCTAAGCAAGTCATTGACCCAAGTTCATCAATTACGCAATTCTGTAAACTTTAATGATTCAAAAACATTATTTCAGGTCAACAGTTTGCTTGCCTCTAAACAAGATCTAATAGCGTGGCTGTTGGACAAGGTTTAGTCAATTATAAAAGTTTAATAATTCAAAAGAATTATTCTAAGTCTTTAGCTTAGTTCTGGGTGGCTTTCACTAACTAAACACAGACTGTGCTGACCAATGTGGTAGCCACTAGGCCCAAGTGACTACTGAGCACTTGAAATGTGACTTGACTGAACTGAGATGTTCTGTAAGCGTAAAATACACACAGGAGTTTAAAGACTTAGTTGAAATGATACAATTTTGAATATAATTGGTTAAATGAAATGTGTTACTGAAATTTATTTTACCTGTTTTATTTTACTATGTTAAATGGTGCTACTGAAACATTAAATATTACATATGTAGCTCACATTTTATTTCTATTGGACAGTGCTTGTCTAGATGCTTGGGAAGTAAACACCTTGGAGAGAGACTCTCATATGACTTGTGCATTTATACTTCCTTTGATGTGTTCCAGAAGCAGCATTAATTTACACAAAATTCCTCTGAGGAGGCTAGGATATGCCTCTTACTAATAATTCAAGAAAAGTAACTTCAAAGAGTATTGTCATCTTAAACATGATTCATAAGTCAGAGAAAACCTTGGGTTCATGCTTCAGAGGGTAAAACATTCAGGGTCAGCTGTTTCCCTTGTTACAAACTCTTCCTCACATATAATTTAAAAGCAAAAAATCTTGGGGAGGGGAGTGGTTGTGAATTTTGGGGCTAGGTGCAGGTAGTCATTTTCACAGAGTATCCAGCATAGAGGAGGGCTTCAACAAATGTTTGCTAAATTGAAATCATGGGATATGAATTTAAATTAATGCTTCATGTTTCCAAATTACTGCTGGCTCTACGGAGAGCCATGGTGCAATAGAACTAAACTCCTTGTTACAGTAACAGTGTTTCCTCTTTTACCACAGCACAGCCACAGAGTATGGGGTCACTGGGGAAAACGCGAGGCATAAAAAGTCTCAGAAATAAATAGCATAGGGAGGGTTCTGAAAGATTGGTAAAGGTTAGAGGTCCAAACACATCAGGAAAGCATGCAAAATGTCTGTTACCAGAGCTCTAAAGTATTGGGAGGAAACTATTCAAGCTGATGAACTCTAGATTAATAGAAGAGCAATTCCCAGAACTTGGTGTAGTCACAATGTACCTAACCCTGATGGACGTGTAGGTGATGGTAGTATGATTTCAGCCTCGTGAAGCAAAACTTGGCTCAACCATGGGCCTCTGATCCACTTCCTGCGTGGGTGGTGACTGGTTCTGGGTTCTGTGTAGCTCTCAGCCTCCAGGAACCAATAGACACTGACTTCACTTGATTGCAGATAGGATGAGAATAGTAGCTGAACTTAAATTCAGACCAACTTAGCATGGGTGTGGAGTTTTGCCATATAAAATTTGAGCTAGGCTTCTTTAGTTGCCTCAGTTGTGGTTCTGGATTGGAGGAAAAGGACCAGAAATGAGGGATTTCAATCCTCTTATGGCTCTTCTCACCAGTAATTAAGAGCAAAATTCTCTTTTCTAACGTTACCACAGTTACCAGATGACCTACATGTATGATTAAATACTCCTCTATTCTTTATGTTTTTTGCTCACTTTGAGGAACAGAAATAAAATAAAAGTTTTGGCATATGGGAAGTTATGTGTAAGGACTACCTGCTTCACTGTAATAATTTATAAAATAAAAATTGGAAAGCTGTTGTCTCAAAATGATTGTAGAATCAGACTTAAAAGCTGTTCTTCATAACCTTGATACTGTGTTGATGAGGCCCAGCAGAGTAAATGCTTTCATGTACCTAATCCTGTGCCCTAATTTGGGTTGAAATACTGGCTTTGGTGTCCTACTTAGTTTGAAAAAAAATGGCAAAACTAACAGCTTAAGCAGTAACTGCTTAAGAGATGTGATTGCTGTGTTGCTCTGTATGAACCTATGGGATCTTTTGTGCTTTTATTATTGGTTTGAAATCAAATTGGTGACCAATATGTAGTCTAACAATTGCTCTGTGACCATCAATAATAATTTAGTGATGGAGTTCCAATCATAAGTGAAAACATTTTCCCTCTCCAAGAACCTGAACCATACCTTCTTTCTTAACTTCTGAGCAGGCTTGGTCTATCTTAAAAGAAGGGCCTGTCTTTACTAGAGATGTGACTCATTAAAATAGATACAGCTCTCAAATTTGACAATTTAACAGTCTTCCTCAGTACAATATTTACTTGGAAAATGTACATCTTCAAATTCTTGGTTATGGAACATCTGAACAAGCACAAATATTTTACAACCCATAATTGTCAGTTTAGACCATTAAAAAAAGTGCATTTTTTTTATGGATTAAAGACTTAGACCTCAGGCATCGAGTCCCCTTAACCCCCACCACCAATCTAGCAGTCTTATAAACACAACATAAATTCTCATGCACTGTAATTATTGTGGTCAATGATGCTGAACCAAGCACATAGTTTCTCCTCAAACATGTTCATAAGCAAGGAAAATGTTGCCTTCATGACTCAGTTTTAGAGAAGAACTAACAAGTCTGGGTCATGTGAAAGCTGACTCACTCTTTTTCTTTGCTTCCACATTTAAGATGGGTTCATAACAGAGGAACTAAGTAAGTTAACTCTCCATTACCTTGGGACTAAATAAAAAGAAACTAAAAATTAGGTGAGTTTTTTTTTTTTTTTTTTTTTTTTTTTTTTTTGAGACGGAGTTTCGCTCTTGTTACCCAGGCTGGAGTGCAATGGCACGATCTCGGCTCACCGCAACCTCCGCCTCCTGGGTTCAAGCAATTCTCCTGCCTCAGCCTCCCGAGTAGCTGGGATCACAGGCACGTGCCACCATGCCCAGCTAATTTTTTTTTGTATTTTTAGTAGAGACGGGGTTTCACCATGTTGACCAAGATGGTCTCGATCTCTTGACCTCGTGATCCACCCCCCTCGGCCTCCCAAAGTACTGGGATTACAGGCGTGAGCCACCGTGCCCGGCCCAGGTGAGAGTTTTTAAATTCTGAGGATGTCTTTACAATCAGTAGACTGTAGACTTCTTGTTTAT
>PVKV010012984.1:22644-63294 GCA_004027835.1 Alouatta palliata | reverse complement strand
GCCTGTAATCCCAGCACTTTGGGAGGCTGAGGCAGGCGAATCACGAGGTCAGGAGATTGAGACTATCCTGGCTAACATGGTGAAACCCCGTCTCTACTAAAAATACAAAAAATTAGCTGGGCGTGGTGGCGCACGCCTGTAGTCCCAGCTACTTGGGAGGCTGAGGCAGGAGAATCGCTTGAACCCAGAAGGCAGAAGTTGCAATGAGCCGAGATCGTGCCACTGTACTCCAGCCTGGGGACAGAATGAGACTCCATCTCAAAAACCGCCCTCATGATTTAGTCACCTCCCACTGGGTCCCTCCCACAACACGTGGGTATTATGGGAACTGCAGTCCAAGATGAGATTTGGGTGGGGACACAGCCCAACCACATCAGTTAGCATAGACTATCTGGCATGACCCAAGGTCCCCAGGTAACAAAGACAGTCCAAGCTGGATGCTGCAAGAGTTTTGAGGTTACTCCCAGGAGCCAGGCAAGGGCCAGACTTTTCTTTAGAATGTGTGGGATTCACACAGTCTTATACAAATCTATGACATGGCCTGGCCACATGCCTTACCACCCATGTGACCTAGGAAGCTCCAAGCTAAGAAATAAACATCAAGAATGGTCGTAGACCAGTGCTGCTTCACGGGCACTGAGTAAAAGCGAGTTCTCAACGTATTTCTGAAAAGACCATCTCAACCCATGCTCTGTGAACCCATCTGGAGATGAGTTCACATATACAGACAGGAAACACAAGGAAATCATCCACCATGAGCAAAACACAGCAGAGACAACAAACGGCAGAACCGGATCCTGCCTGGAGATGCTTAAGTGGAGAAGATAAAACAAGCATGTTTGTTTTTGTTTGTTTGTTTTTGAGACAGAGTCTTGCTCTATTGCCAGGCTGGAGTGCAGTGGCGCAGTCTCAGCTCACTGCGACCTCCACCTCCTGGGTTCAAGCGATTCTTCCACCTCAGCCTCCTGAGTAGCTGGGACCACAGGTGCATGCCACCATGCCCGGCTATTTTTTGTATTTTTAGTAGAGACGGGGTTTCACCATCTTTGCCAGGATGGTCTCGATCTCTTGACCTCGTGATCCACCTGCCTCAGCCTCCCAAAGTGCTGGGATTACAGGCGTGAGCCACCGCGCCCGGCCAATAAGCATGTTTTAAAAGATTAAAAACACAAAAGAATGAATTGTAAGAAGCAATAGATGAATGGATGAGTGGATAGGTGGGTGGATGGATGGATGGATGGACAGATGGATAAATGGATGGATGAGTAGATGTATGGAAGGATGGATGGATGATGGGTGGATGGGTGGATGGATAGATGAATTAGTGGATAAATGGGAGATAGATGATGGAGTGGATGGATGGATAAATGGTTGGATGGATGGACGGTTGGTTGGATGGATGGATGGGTGGATGAATGGATGGGTGGAGGGATGGAAAGATGGATGGATGGACAGATGGATGGGTAGGCAGATGGATGGGTGAATGGGTAGATGAATGGTTGGTTGGATAAATGGTGGGATAGATGAACGGTTGGATGGATGGGTAGATGGATGAATGGATGAGTGGGTAGGTGAGTGGATGAACGGATGGATGACAGACAGACGGGTGGGTTGGATGGATGGGTGAGTGGGTACGTGGGTGAGTGGGTGGATGGATGTGTGAGTGGCTGAATGGGTGGGCAGATATATGTATGGATGAGTGGGTGGGTGAATGGATGGATGGATGGATGAGTAGGTGGGTGGGTGGGTGGATGGATGGATGCATGGATGGATGAGTAGGTGGGTGGGTGGGTGGATGGATGGATGCATGGATGGATGGGTGGGTGGGTGGATGGATGGATGGGTGCATGGATGGGTGGGTGGGTGAGTGGGTGGGAGGATGGATGGGTGGGTGGATGGATGGATGGATGAGTGGGTGGATGGATAGATGGGTGCATCGATGGGTGGGTGGGTGGGTGGGAGGATTGATTGGTGGTGGATTGGTGGTGGATGGGTGGGTGGATGGATAGATGTGTCGTTGGATGGAAGGGTAAGTGAATGGATGGGTTGAAGCCTCCCTCCAGGCTGATTGAGGGTACCAGTCTCCAGGCCTGTTCTGCTGGGGCACCAGGAAGGAGGCCCTCAGAGCCACACTTAGAAAGTGGGTGGCAAGAGCCTGGTCCTGAAGGGTAAGTGCCGCTCTTGCTGCTGGGAGCTCACCTACACCGGGCGGGATCATTCTTTCAGATTCCAGACACGTGGAAGAGCATTTTGCACTTTTAACATTAATAACTTGGCCTGTGTGTCTCCCTCCCTAGCATGTCCTGAGGTGACGTGAGCATAACGAAGGACATGGAAGAAGATTCCAGATGCCAGGAAACCTCCGTCAGACGCCCACTGGCCCCACATCTCATCCTGCCAAGTCCCAACCTTCCAAGGGTGCCAGCCCCTCCATTCATCTCTGAAACCCAGCGTCCTTTTTCGATGCTTGAAAACATTGTATTTTTTTTTAAATGATGCAGTATTTGTGCGTTCCAGAAAAGGGCCCATCTCTGAGCGCCGCAGCTTTCCACACACATGAAGTCACGGCCAAGGAGAGCCAGAAGTGCAGGGGGTGGCCCGCGAGGCCTCGGTGGCCTCCGCTGCTGCTCCCAGCCCCTGTGGTCAGAGCTGGATACAAGATTCAAGACCCTTCTCTTCCTTGTCTCCTGCTCCAGGTTGGAGCCACAGACACCCACCGCCACCCCAGCTGGGTCTGCGTCCTTTCCTGTGCCTTTCCCCCCAGAACACGGCCCTGGACCTGGAAACTCAACCCCTATAGGAGGGTCACGTCCTGGGGTACCTGCTGGCCTCTGACCTATGTTCAAAATTGACATCCGTGGTTTTTCATTTAACCCGCCTCCTCCTCGCTCATAATGACACCCAGCTCTTTGAGAAGCTCAGAGCCCATTCACAAGAAGAGCCGCTGCCAACCGTCCTTGTTGCCCTACGATTGCAAAATGATGCCCCAGTAATCTAGACCATTCTCGAGCCCCTTTAACTCAGACGCCAAGCCAGGGGCAAACCCAGTCAATACGTCCCACCGAGGAAGGAGACATGCTGGCCGTGGCCAGGCACCGTGGCTCACGCTTGCATTCCTAGCACTTTGGGAGGCCAAGACGGGTGGATCACGAGGTCAGGAGTTCGAGACCAGACTGGCCAACATGGCGAAACCTTGTCTCTACTAAAAATACAAAAATTAGCGGTGCATGGTGGCAGGCGCCTGTAATCCCAGCTACTCAGGAGGCTGAGGCAGGAGAATCGCTTGGACCCGGGAGGTGGAGGTTGCAGTGAGCCAATATAGTGCCATGGCATTCCAGCCTGGGCCACAAGAACAAGACTCTGTCTCAAAAAAGAAAAGAGAGAGATACTGACCTCGATGCTTCGCGGACCCAGTATCGGGCTGGGACACACCAACACTGTTCCGGACTGGAACAGAAGACACTCAGAAGCCAGCTCTGAAACAGGCAGACCTAGCAAAAGGAAGATACAGGGGATCGGACATTGGAGTGTTTCAGAAGTCACTCGGCAAGATAAATCCAGTGTGCTGGCTGCAGCCACTTGCATTCAAAGTTTGGACCAGCGGGTTCTTGTTCAGGAGGCAAATTTCCCTTGGGAAAAAAAAAAAGTCAAGACTTTTCTAATGCGGTCCAAATGCCCATCACTGGTCAGATGGACTCCAGAATCAGCGAGCTCCCTGTCTCTGGAGGCATTCAAAAAAAGCCTGGGCTGGGAGTGGTGGCTCACCCCTGTAATCCCAGCACTTTGGGAGGCCAAGGCAGGCAGATCACCTGAGGTCAAGAGTTCAAGACCACCCTAGCCAATATGGTGAAACCTCATCTCTACTAAAAATACAAAAATTAGCCGGGCGTGGTGGCGGGTGCCTGTGATCTCAACTACTTGGGAGACTGAGGCACAAGAGTCACTTAAACCTGAGAGGTGGAGATTGCAGTGAGCCAAGATCATGCCATCGCACTCCAGCCTGGAGGACAGAGCAAGACTGTGTCTCAAAACAAAACAAAACAAAAATAGGCCGGGCACGGTGGTTCACACCTGTAATCCCAGCAATCCGGGAGGCTGAGGTGAGTGGATCACCTGAGGTCAGGAGTTCGAGACCAGCCCGGTCAACATGGCGAAACCCTGTGTCTACTAAAAATACAAAAATTAGCTGGGTGTGGTGGTGCGCACTTGTAATCCCAGCTACTTGGGAGGCTGAGGCAGGAGAATCACTTGAACCCAGGAGGCAGAGGTTGCAGTGAGCCAAAGTCACGCCACTACACTCCAGCCTGGGTGACAAGAGCGAAACTCTGTCCCAAAAAAAAGAAAGGAAAAGGCTGGACGATGTTTGCAGAGTTGCTGACAAGGTTTCCTCTAATGCTAGATGTCTTTGTGTCTATCAATCTGAGCAGACATCGAATAGAAGGGCACATTCTCCAGGCCCTCCTTCCTGCCTGAGAGTCGAGGCTGGGCCAGCCGGACACACAGTGAACTGAGCCTCAGTGAAAGCGTCCGGAGCATCTTGACCTGGGACAGCAAAGAAGTACATTTTGGGTTATTCCAGCGACAGATGGGAGGGACCTGGTATTTAGTGCTAACAGGCAGTGATGCAGAAAGATTTGTCCCATGGGACAGGGTCCTATGCAAGTTCCGCCCCCAAAAGCCAGCAGCTCCTGCCGAGAGCAAGGCGGGGTTTCTGAGCGGGCTTAGGCCCGCAGCTTCCCTTGAAGCCACTGGCTGTGATGGGACATCTCTGGGTCTCAGCACTGCCCTGGGGAGGCTGGGACATTTAGGGACGTGGTAGGGTTTTATCATTTGCGTTTCCCAAATGTCAAGTCTCAGCAGGGCGAGGGGGCTCACGCCTGTAATCCCAGCACTGTGGGAGGCCGAGGCGGGTGGATCATCTCAGGTCAGGAGTTCGAGACCAGCCTGGCCAACATGGCGAAACCCCGTCTCTACTAAAAATACAAAAATTAGCCGGGCGTGGTGGCGCGCACCTGCAGTCCCAGCTACTTGGGAGGCTGAGGCAGGAGAATCGCTTGAACCCGGGAGGCGGAGGTTGCAGTGAGCCGAGATTGCACCACTGTACTCCAGCCTGGGAGACAGGGCAAGACTCCGACTCAAAACAAAGTAACAAAAAACGGTGACAGAAGCCTAATTGTCAGACTGCCCTGAGGGGAGAGGCTCCCACAGATCGATGCCAGCCAGGCCCAGCTGCCACGATTTGTCCCCGGTGACCAAAGGCATATGACTTCAGCATGAACCCTTCTCCCCCAGCAGTGACTAGAACTCCTGGGCCTTCGTCTGCATGGAAGACTGGGTTCTCTTCCGAGTCGAAGACAGGAGACAGGGACAGGAAAGCGCTCGTTCCACCCAACCAGAAAACTAATCATCCAGTGTCTACAGCAGCAAGCAAATAACGAGAGAGGCCCAGCTGACCCGGCAGGCGCCCGCCGGCTGAACATTCTGCCCCCACCAAAAACTCCGGGGGACCCCCCATTAGGCCATGGCCCACCCACCCCTTTGGATCACCAGCAGTCACAGACAACAGGCAGGCGAAACTGAAGACCCCAACTCAGCCCCAGCGGACCCTGCAGAGCAAAAGAGGTCCCCCAGCGAGGCCACCTGTTGGCAGGTATGATGAGGCTTGAACAGCCGGGGCCGCCGTTCCCAGCTGGGCGGCAACCCACACCATTCATAGATTGGCCTGGCGATGGATTTGTATCAGGGTGGGGGCCGTGGTTTTGGCCAAAATGCAACCCCCTAACCCTCCTTGTAAAAGGACGTGGATTTCCCTCTGGTGACACATGGGATGCATCATAAACCCTCCCCCGAAGCCCCAGTCAGCACGCCCATCACACCAACGACAAGTTTTGCGGTTTTTCAGAACAGAAATGATGATTAGGATTGATGACTGTCATGATGGGAAGACATCTCCATGAGCTTTGGGGGAATTTTTATGTGGAATAAATAAACGATCATCGAGAAGGGAGGTTTGCTCTTTTTTCAATTCTAGTGACAGGCCGGGCGCGGTGGCTCACGCCTGTAATCCCGGCACTTTGGGAGGCGAAGGCGAGTGGATCACTTGAGGTCAGGAGTTTGACTAGCCTGGCCAGTGTGGCGGAACCCCATCTCCATTAAAAATACTGAAATTAGCCAGGCATGGTGGTGCACACTGTAATCCCAGCCACTCGGGAAGCTGAGGCAGGAGGATCGCTGGAACCCAGTGGGGCGGAGGTTGCAGCGAGCCGAGATAGTGCCACTGCGCTCCAGCCTGGGCGAAAGAAGGAGACTCCGTCTCCAAAAGAAAAGAAAAGAAAAGAAAACCTCACTCATTCACTCCTTCATTTATTTAGGGGCACTGGGGGTTTAGTCCTTCACGCCACTCCCAGCCCAAGTCGGGGGGCTCAACCCAGGGACCTGGGGCCTTGATGGGACCAGGAGGAAGGGTCCTTTATGTTCAGAGGAGCAACATACAAGCAGCCATCAGCCAGGCCAGCGGAAGGAAGGGTGTCCCCAGCAGAACGATCCATTGGGACAAGGCCTGGGGCAGACAGAGCTGGGCAGCTGGCGAGGGCCCAGCAGCCAGATCAGCTGCCACTGGTGTTTCAGAAAAACCCAGGACTAAATTAAGGGCTTTGTCACCTGGTCACTTTCTTAAGTTTTTGTTTGTTTTTTGTTTTTGAGACGGAGTCTCTGTTGCCCAGGCTGGAGTGCAGTGGCACAATCTCAGCTCACGGCAACCTCCGCCTCCTGGGTTCAAGCGGTTCTCCTGCCTCGGCCTCCGGAGGAGCTGGAATTGCAGACATCTGCCACCATGTCTGGCTAAGTTTGGTGTTAAGTAGAGACGGGGTTTCACTGTGTTTGTCAGGCTGGTCTCGAACACCTCACCTCAAGTGATCCTCCTGCTTTGGCTTCCCAAAGTGCTGGGATCACAGGTGTGAGCTATTGTGCCCAGCCCTTTTTTGTTTTTTAAAAAAATCAGGGTTTTCGTCTGTGGCCCAAGCTGGAGCATAGCAGTGCAATCACAGCTCACTGCAGCCTCAACCTCCCGGGCCTAAGAGATCCTCCCGCCGGGTGGGGAGGGTGTGGAGGGATAACATGGGGAGAAACGCTGGATATAGTATACAGCTAAAGTAAAATTAAAAAAAAAAACTCATCAAACTGTACACTTAAGATCTATGCATCTTACTGTATCTAAATTATACATCAGTGAAAATGTAATCTAAAAATTTAAAAACTGAAACAAGTTATTTGAGATCTGAGATTGTTCAGAGACTTCAATGTTCAGAGCACAGTTCCTGGTACCTAGTAGATGATTAATAAATATTGATTAAACTGGAAAAACAAAAAAAGAGATCCTCCTGCCTCAGCCTCCCAAGTAGGTGGAACTACAGAAGCACACCACCACACCCAGCTATTTTTATTTTTTGTAGAAACGGTTGTGGGCGAGGAGGCAAAGTTCTCACAACATTGCCCAGACTGCTCTTGAACTCCTGGCCTCAAGCGACCCTCCCACCTTGGCCTCCTAAACTACTAACAATACAGCTGTGAGCCACTGCAAACACTTTTTTATTAAATCAAGATGAAAGTCACTTAACACAAAATTAATCTTTTTTTTTTTTTTTTTTTCCTGAGGTGAAGTTGCCCAGCGCAATTGCATGCTCTTGGCTCATCGAAACCTCTGGCTCCTGGGTTCAAGTGAGTCTCCTGCCTCAGCTTCCCCAGTTAGGTGGGATCACAGGCGTGCGCCACCACGCTGGCTAATTTTATATTTTTTAGTAGAGTCAGGGTGTCTCCATGTTTGTCAGGCTAGTCTCAAAACTCCTGACCTCAGGTGATCCGCCTGCCTCGGCCTCCCAAAGTGCTGGGATTACAGGCATGAGCCACTGCACCCAGCTAAAATTTACCTTTTTTTTTCTTTTTTTTGAGACGGAGTTTCACTCTCGTTGCCCACGCTGGAGGGCAATGGCACTATCTCGGCTCACCGCAACCTCCGCCTCCTGGGATCAGGCAATTCTCCTGCCTCAGCCTCCCGAGTAGCTGTGACTACAGGCACGTGCCACCAGGCCCAGCTAATTTTTGTATTTTTAGTAGACAGAGTTTCACCATGTTGACCAGATGGTCTCGATCTCTTGACCTCGTGATCCACCCACCTTGGCCTCCCACAGTGCTGGGATTACAGGCGTGAACACCGAATCCGGCCAAAATTAACCATTTTTAAAAGTACATTCTTCGGTACTTTGTACCTTCACAATGCTTTGCAAACACCACCTCTATCAAATTCCAGAATATTCCATTACCCCAAAAGTAAATCCGTCCCCAGCAGCAACAATCATCCCCACCCTCCCACCCCAGGCCCTGGCACCCAGGCCTCCCCTTCCTGTCCCTGTGGATTGGCCTGTCCTGGACATTTTATGTAAACAGGATTACAAATGGTATGGCAATGAGGTCATTAATTAACGCCCTGGGACCTGAGACTGCTTGGGGTCTGGCAGGCATTTATAGCCCCTGTGCCTCCTCCCTGTCCTTCCCGCCAGGGTGGACTGGCACAGGGAGCCCTCCCAGAGGTGCCCTGCCAGGGCCTTTATCTGAGCAAGTCATTGTCACCTGAGGTCCTGGGTCATGTGCCCCACCAAGAGGTTCCCAGGAAATTCTTGCCACCGAAACTGGGTCAGAGGTGAAGCCCAGGGGTCGGCTTCTCCTGGGTGCCTGCTTGAGCACTGGGAGGACCTCAGGCCATAGACACAGCCACCCCGCCACACAGCCACAGACCTTGTGGCTGACTGCTTTTCTGAGCTTTTCTCATGAAGACCCCAAGATTTCCAGTCCATTTTGCAAGAGCTCGTAAAGGCCAGGCTCACAATTCTGTAAACAGGACCCACAAAGTACATCATTGGCCGGATGTGGTGGCTTAAGCCTGTAATCCCAGCACTTCGGGATGCCAAGGAGGAAAGATCACTTGAGGCGAGGGTTTCAAGGCCAGCCTAGGCAATGTAACAAGACCTCATCTCTTTTTTTTTTTTTTAAGACAGGGTTTCACCATGTTGGTCAGGCTGGTCTTGAACTCCCGACCTCAGGTGATCCGCCCGCCTTGGCCTCCAAAGTGCTTGGATTACAGGCGTGAGCCACCACACCCGGCTAAGACCTCATCTCTTAAAAATTAGGGCCAGGCTTGGTGGCTCACACCTGTAATCCCTGCACTTTGGGAGGCCAAGGCGGGCAGATCACAAGGTCAAGGGATCGAGACCATGCTGGCCAACATGGCAAAACCCCGTTTCTACTAAAAATACAAAGATTAGCCGGGCATGGTGGCGCATGCCTGTAGTCCCAGCCATTCAGGAGGCTGAGTTGAACCCAGGAGGTGGAGGTTGCAGTGAGCCAAGATCACGCCATTGCACTCTAGCCTAGGCAACAAGAGTGAAACTCCGTCTGAAAAAAAAAAAAAAGCATCAGAAAAATTATTTTCTGGCTGGGAAAGGCATCACACACCTATAATCCCAGCACTTTGGGAAGTCAAGGCAGGGGAATTATCACTTGAGGCCAGGAGTTCAAGACCAACCTGGGCAACATAGCAAGACCCCATCTCTACAAGAAATTAAAAAGTAAGGCGTGGTGATGCACACCTGTAGTCTCAGCTACTCAGGAGGCTGAAGCAGAAAGATCACTGGAGTCTGAGAGCTTGAGGCCACAGTGAGTCGTGATCGCACCACCACACTCCAGCCTGGGCCACAAGCGAGACCCTGTCTCAAAAAATTAAAAAATGTAGGCCAGGCATGGTGGCTCACGTCTGCATTCCAAGCACTTTGGGAGGCCAAGGCAGGCAGATCACCTGAGGTCAGGAGTTCGAAACTAGCCTAACATGGTGAAACCTCATCTGTACTAAAAATACAAAAATTAGGCGGGCGTAGTGGCGGATACCTGCAGTCCCAGCTACTCAGGAGGCTGAGGCAGGAGAATCGCTTGAACCTGGGAGGCGGAGGTTGCAGCGAGATCACACCATTGCACTCCAGCCTGGCAACAGAGCAAGATTCTGTCTCAAAAAAAAAAAAAAAAAAATGTAGGCCAGGCGTGGTGGTTTACAAAGTGCTGTAATCCCAGCACTTTGGACTTTAGGAGGTCGAGGGGGGCAGATCACCTGAGGTCAAGGGTTTGAGACCAGCCTGGCCAACACGGTGAAACCCGGTCTCTACTAAAAACACAAAACTTAGCTGGGTGTGATGGAGCACTCCCGTAATCCCAGCTACTTCAGGAGGTTGAGGCAGGAGAATCGTTTGAACCCGGGAGGTGGAGGTTGCAGTGACCCAAGATGGTGCTGCTACATACCAGCCTGAGTGAAAGGGTAAAACTCCGTCTCATATTAAAATAAAATAAAATAAAATGTAATAAAAGAATACTTTTTCCACTTACCAGTACAAGCAAGGAGTTACAGCATATCATTCTTCCCCCCAAGTCACTTGACTTGGCCCCCCTACCCAGTCAAGTGACTCCAGCGACAACATGAATGGCCCCTGCTGTCACGCTGAGATCTTGTGGCAGGGCTCGGGTCAGTCACCAGGGCAAGGCTATCTTGCGATTCACTGCTAGGGATCTTAAGCCCACCTTGGCCTTGACCTCCTCGGAAAACGAAGCTCCCAGCAGGACCCGGCCTCTAGGGCTGCGGGGGTGGCTGAGTTCTCTTCCTTGACATCGCGAGAACCAGTCTTAATGTCAGGGTCAGGCCAGAGGACACAGGGAGTGGGATATTTTTAGGGAGGAGAAAGTGTGGGGCTGCTGACCTGAGTGAGCGCTCTGGCCAGGAGGAGGGCAGGGGGTGGGGCTGGAGAGGAGGGAGGAAGGAGGAAGAAAGGGAGGAGAGGAGGGAGTGGAAGAAGAGGAGGGAGGTTGGGGAAGGGAGGAGGGAAGAGGCAGCCCCCTGCCCGGCCAGCTCCTGACTAATTTAGGCAAAAGGCAGCCTGGAGCTCTTTCCATTCGGCAGGCAGGAACAGGTGCCCGAGCCTCCTCCCCACGCCCCACCCCACCCCATGGCAGCCTCCAGGCTGCTGAGACCTATAAAGGCGCAGGGTTTTCTCAATGAAGCCCTGAGGAGCGCACTGCCTGGTCGAGCCCAGCCCGGGCTGCCTTGGAAGTTGTCCCAGCCGCCCCTCCTCACCGGCATGAAGCTCATCGTGGGCATCGGAGGGTGAGCGCTGGTGGGGGGAGGCCCAGGAATGAATGGAGGGATGCCCGGCGCCTGAGGTCGCCAGCCCGCCGCCCAAGGTCTGAGTGTAGGGAAGATTTTTTTGTCCTGAGGGTCTCCGTGCCCCTAGTGGGGAGGGGGCTGGATGCTTAGCCCAATCTTTCATTTTTTAAATGGAAATGATTCCCGCCATCCTCTAATTATACTCAGCATAAAAAAAAAAAAACAAAAATCAATAGGCCGGGTGCCGTGACTCAGGCACGGAATCCCAGCACTTTGGGAGGCCAAGAAGGGTGAATCACTTGAGGTCAGGAGTTTGAGACCAGCCTGGCCAACAGGGTGAAACCCCGACTCTACTAAAAATACAAAAATTAGCCAGGCACGGTGGTGCATGCCTGTAATCCCAGCTACTGGGGAGGCTGAGATGGAAAAACTGCATTGAGGAGGCGGCTGCAGTGAGCCGAGATCGGACACTCCAGCCTGGGGGACAGAGCGAGACTTCGTCTCAAAAAAAAAAAAAAAATCTCTAGGGATAGGGAATTAAAGCTCCGGTGAACCCTCCTGCCGCCTCCTGGGCGTCCTGGCTAAATTGGGGACTGACATGTGGGCAGGTGGGGAGGAGTCCCCAAAATGTCATTCCACATGACTGTGCCTTTGAACCCTCTCTCTAACAACCCCAGGCTAGAGATTTAAACTCTGTAACTAGCAGGGCTGGCTTTGTGGGGCTGACACTCTGGCCTCAGAAGGGACGGGAGCTTGGTCTGATGCTGGCCTGCCTCCCTCTTCAATTTCCTATTTTTGTTTTTTTTGGGAGAGGGTGGTGGTGTCTGAGAGGAGTCTCGCTCTGTTGCCCAGGCTGCAGTGCGGTGGCACCATCTTGGCTCACTGCAACCTCCGCTTCCCGGGTTCAAGCGATTCTCGTGCCTCAGCCTCCCGAGTAGCTGGGATTACAGGCACCTGCCACCACGCCTGGCTAACTTTTGCATTTTTAGCAGAGACGGGGTTTCACCACGTCAGCCAGGCTGGTCTCAAACTCCTGTCTCAAACTCCTGATGCCCAAGGTCTGAGTGTAGGGAGAATTTTTTGTCCTGGGGGTCTCTGTGCCCCCAATGGGGAGGGGGCTGGATGCTTAGCCCAATCTTTCAGTTTTTAAATGGAAATGATTCCCACCACTCTCCAATTATACTCAGCATAAAAAAACTAAAAATCAGTAGGCCGGGTGCGCTGGCTCAGGCCTGGAATCCTAGCACTTTGGGAGGCCAAGGCGGGTGGACACTTGACGTCAGGAGGTCCCGGCCTCCGCAAGTGCTGGGACTACAGGCATGAGCCATTGCGCCCAGCCCCTAGTATTTTTTTAATATGAGGACTCAAATTTTCACTTTGCACTCCAAGATGCAATGTCACAGCCCACCCAGGGCACAAGATAACTTGGATTCACGTCAGGCACTTCTTATTATTCATTTTTATTTAAAAAATTATTAATACCCGGGGACTTAGATTTTAAAAATTGGTTTTTGGCCGGGCGTGGTGGCTCACGCCTGTAATCCCAGTACTTTCGGAGGCCGAGGCGGGTGGATCACAAGGTCAAGAGATCGAGACCATCTTGGTCAACATGGTGAAACCCCGTCTCTACTAAAAATACAAAAATTAGCTGGGCATGGTGGCACGTGCCTGTAGTCCCAGCTACTGGGGAGGCTGAGGCAGGAGAATTGCTTGAACCCAGGAGGGGGAGGTTGCGGTGAGCCGAGATCGCGCCATTGCACTCCAGCCTGGGTAACAAGAGCGAAACTCCGTCTCAAAAAAAAAAAATTGGTTTTTAAATTTTATAATAGAGATGGGAGTCTCGCTGTGTTGCCCAGGCTGGTCTGGAACTCCCGGGATCAAGCGGTCCTCCTGCCTCAGCCTTCTGCGTAACTGGGACTACAGGTGCATGCCACTAGGCCTAGCTAATTTTTTTATTTTCTGTAGAGACAGGGTCTTGCTATGTTACCCAGGCTAGTCTCAAACTCCCGGGCTCAAGCAATCGTCCTACCTCAGCCTCCCAAAGTGCTGGGATTACAGGTGCGAGCCACTGTGCTCGGCTAAAATTGTTTATGTGTTTTTGTACTAAAAGACAGGGTTTCACTCTCACCCAGGCTGGACTGCGGTTCGGTGATCACAGCTCACTGCAGCCTCAAACTCTCAGGCTCAGGCCATCCTCCTATTTCAGCCTCCAGAGTAGCTAGGACTACAGGTATGTACCACCACCCCTGGCTAGTTTTTAATTTTCTGTAGAGATGGGGTCTTACTATGTTGCCCAGGCTTGTCCTGAACTCCTGAGCTCGAGTGCTTTTCCGGCCTCAGCCTCCCAAAGTGCTGAGATTACAGGCATGAGCCACCGTGAATGGCCGGAGCTTTTTTAAATGTATTTTTTTTAAAGGCCTGCTGGGACTAAATCAGGCTTGGGTCTCAGTTTCTTCATCTGCAAAGATAGGTGGGCCAGGCGTGGTGGCTCACACCTGTAATCCCAGCACTTTGGGAGGCTGAGGCAGGCAGATCATGAGGTCAGGAGTTCAAGACTAGTGTGGCCAAAATGGTGAAACCCCGTCTCTGCTAAAAATACAAAAATTAGCCAAGCATGGTGGCGCGTACCTGTAACCCCAGCTGCTCAGGCAGCTGAGGCAAGAGAACTGCTTGAACCCGGGAGGCAGAGGTTGCAGTGAGCCAAGATCGTGCCACTGCACTCCAGCCTGGGCGACAGAGCGAGACTCCATTTCAAAAAGAAAAGAAAAAGTCGGCAGGGCGCGGTGGCTCACGCCTGTAATCCAAGCACTTTGGAGGCCAAGGTGGGCGGATCACCTGAGGTCAGGAGTTCAAGACCAGCCTGACCAACCTGGTGAAACCCTGTCTAAAAATAAAGAAAGAAAGAAAAAGTCAGGCGTGGTGGCTCACACCTGTAATCCTAGTACTTTTTGAGACCGAGGCAGGTGGGTCACCTGAGGTAGGGAGTTCAAGACCACCCTGACCAAAATGGAGAAACCCCGCCTCTACTAAAAATACAAAATTAGCGGGGACGTGGGGGAACGGAAAAAAAAAAAAAAGAAAATACAAAATTAGCCAAGCATGGTGGTACGTGCCTGTAATCCCGGCTACTCGAGAGGCTGAGGCAGGAGAATCGCTTGGAACCAGGAGGCGGAGGCTGTGTTGAGCGGCGATCACACCATTACACTCTAGCCTGGGCAACAAGAGCAAAACTCCGTCTCCAAAAAGAAAAGAAAAAAAAAAATCCTGGGAGCTCATTTGCAAGAAGACCCTGAGACCTGAACAGGCCCCAGGGAACCCAGGCTGCACCTCAGGCCCCCTTCTGAGCACCCTGACCTTCTCTGGGGTGGGGCCGGGCAGCCTTACACACATGCTTTTTCCCCAGCGTGACCAACGGCGGCAAGACCACGCTGGCCAACAGCCTGCTGAGAGCCCTGCCTAACTGCTGCGTGATCCACCAGGATGACTTCTACAAGGTGGCCGCCCTCGCCCAGGGAGGTGGAGCCAGGAGGGGGCACAGGGCGGGCACCAGGCCCGGCCTGCCCCACCCTCCACTGCCCAGCGCCCGTGTGGGCTGAGCACCGGCTCTGCTCCCTGCCTGACCTCTCCGCGGGGTCGCTGGGATAAACTGGGCCAGGAGAGCAAGGGATGGGGTCGCATTCTCATTTCCTGAGCACCTATTTTGTATCCAGCCTGTTTTTACTGGACATCCCTACAATGGGAACCCAGATTAGACGGACGGGAAAACCACCATTCCTCAACGGGGCCAGCCGGCTGTGGCTTTCTGGGCGAACATCCTTTATTCCTCTCCACCCCACCTTTCCCATCTGCAAAATGGACTCAGCCTGGCTCACCGCATAGTTGGGGGTGAGGGCTAATTAGACGATAGATGTTCGGGGGAGAATCTGAGGGCCAGCCCGAATCCCCCACCCCTCAGGGACCTCGGACCCTGTGAGCAGCAGCTCCACCAAGGGACCCCCTAAGACTCCATCACCCAGGGCGGGGGTGGGGTAGGACTGGGCACTGAGCCCCAGGTTCAGGCTCCTCTGTTTCAGCCCCAAGACCAAATAGCAGTTGGGGAAGATGGCTTCAAACAGTGGGACGGTAAGGAGAATGGCAGCACCCGTGTGACCCCCGAGCCCCTCTGTCCCCGGGGTCCACCCCCCTGCCATGTCTGTTCTCTCTGTGCCCAGTGCTGGGGTCCCTGGACATGGCAGCCATGCTGGACACCGTGCAGGCCTGGCTAAGCAGCCCGCAGAAGTTTGCCCGTGCCCACGGGGTCGGCGTGCAGCCAGAGGCCTCAGACACCCACATCCTCCTCCTGGAAGGCTTCCTGCTCTACAGCTACAAGTGAGCCTCTTCCAGGAGGGGACGGGATTAAAAGCCTCAGGCATGGCTCACCCTGGGCGGGTCTAGCCACATATCTTTTTTTTTTTTTTTTTTTTTTTTGAGATGGAGTTTTGCTCTTGTTGCCCAGGGTGAAGCGCAATGGCACGATCTTTTTTTTTGGTTTTGGTTTTGAGATGGAGTCTGGCTCTATTGCCCAGGCTGGAGTGTAATGGCAAGATCTCCGCTCACTGCAACCTCCGCCTCCCAGGTGCAAGCGATTCTCCTACCTCAGCCTCCCAAGTAGCTGGAATTAGAGACGCCTGCCACCACACCCAGCTAATTTTGTGTTTTTAACAGAGATGGGTTTCTCCATGTTGGTCAGGCTGGTCTTGAACTCCTGACCTCAGGTGATCCACCCGCCTCGGCCTCTCAAAGTGCTGGGATTACAGGCATGAGCCACCGCGCCCGGCCCACGTCTTTAACAGACAGGAGACCCGGGAGTGAAGCCATCATGGGAAGGCAGGAGTCGGGAGCAGAGCCAGAATCAATCCAAGTCTGGGAGCTGGGTGCAGTGCTTCAGCACTTTGGGACGCGGAGGCAGGTGGATCACCTGAGGTCAGGAGTTCAAGACCAACCTGGGCAACATGGTGAAACCCCATCTCTTCTAAAAATACAAAAATTAGACAGACGTGGTGGTGCACACCTGTAGTCCCACCTACTTGGGAGGCTGAGGCAGGAGAATTGCTTGGACCAAGTGAGGGGAGGTTGCAGTGAGCCAAGATCTTGCCACTGCACTCCAGCCTGGGTGATAGGGCCAGACTCCACCTCAAAAAAAAAAAAAAAAAAAAAAAAAAGTCTGGGCAAACAGCCATACTTCTTGGGGAAACTGAATCTTTCTTCTAGAACCTCAGCCTTCTCAGACAGGCCAGTAACCTAGGCTGGGCCCTCGGGCCTCACTGTGTGACCCTGAACAAGACATTCTGTCTCTCTGTGCCCGTCCGCGTTGGAGAAGAAGCACGATTCAGTTTTCTGGGGGGCTGCTACAGGAGTGTTGGCCAATTTGACTTCCCTCCCTGACCCCTAAACTCACGGGCCCAGACCACCCCCTGCCCTTGCCACCCTCTGAAAGCCAAGGCTGGGGGGTTGGGCATTTTGACCACAGCTGAAGGAAAGCTCCCGGGTGCTGACTGTGTCTCCTCTGCCCCACCCAGGCCCCTGGTGGACTTGTACAGCCGCCGATACTTCCTGACCGTCCCATATGAAGAGTGCAAGTGGAGGAGAAGGTGCGCTTGGTGTCTGGGGTGCCATGGGCTCCCCAGGGCCCTGGCCTGAATTCCCAGGTGGGACCAGCAGTAACCTAGAAAATACCACTGGGGGCCGGTGGCGGTGGCTCCCGCCTGTAATCCCAGCACTTTAGGAGGCCGAGGCAGGCAGATCTCCTGAGGTCAGGAGTTCAAGACCAGCCTGGCCAACATGGTGAAACCCCGTCGCTACTAAAAATATATAAAAATTAGGCATGGTAGCAGGCTCCTATAATCCCAGCTATTTGGGATATTTAAGCAAGAGAATGGCTTGAACCCAGGAGGCGGAGGTTGCTGTGAGCCGACATTGGGCCATTGCACTCTAGCCTAGACGACAGAGCAAGACTCCGTCTCAAAAAAAAAAAAAAAAAGAAAAAGAACATGCCATTGGACACAGGCCACCCAACGCTGCAGGCAGCAGGCACTTAGCTGGCTGGAGCTCTGTGCCAGATGCCCAGAGCCTGAGGCCTGGATGGCACGGCCCACCCCACCCCTGCCCCGGGCATCTCCACGGGGTGAACATGCCAGGAGTCAGAGCCTCCGGCCTGGGGCTTCTGACCGAGGGTCCCCTTGCTCAGCGGCTCTGTCCATGACTGTGACAGCTTTCAGGCCCCCACCGGGGGTACACTGTTGGCATCACCCTTCAGAAGCCGCCCTTGCCTTCTCCCTCTGCAGTACCCGCAACTACACAGTCCCCGATCCCCCCGGCCTCTTCGACGGCCATGTGTGGCCCATGTATCAGAAGTACAGGCAGGAGATGGAAGCCAGCGGTGTGGAAGTGGGTAAGCCCCTCAGCGAGACCAGGCCTCGCCATGGCAGGGACCCTGAGCCCAGTCTCTCTCCACCTTTTTTTTCCAAGACAGAGTCTGGCTCTGCTGCCCAGGCTGGAGTGCAGTGGTGTGATCTTGGCTCACTGCAACTTCTGCCTCCCAGGTTCAAGTCATTCTCCTGCCTCAGCCTCCCAAGTAGCTGCGATTACACAAATGTGCCACCATGCCTGGCTAATTTTGTATTTTTAGTAGAGACGAGGTTTCCCCATGTTGGCCAGGCTGGTCTCGAACTCCTGACCTCAGGTGATCCGCCCACCTCAGCCTCCCAAAGTGTTGGGATTACAGGCGTGAGCCAGTGCACCCAGCCCCCCCAATTTTTGTATATTTAGTAGAGGCGCCTGCCTCAGCCTCCCAAAGTGCTGGGACTACAGGTGTGAGCCACCACGCCCAGCCCCCAATTTTTGTATTTTTAGTAGAGGCGGGGTTTCACCACGTTGGCCAAGCTGGTCTCAAACTCCTGGCCTCAGGTGATCTCACCACCTCGGTCTCCCAATGTGCTGGGATTAGAGGTGTGAGCTACCGCACCCGCCACCATTCTAAACACCCTTCAGTTCTCCGCACTCAGGACCATAGGGACACCCGGACGTTCCTCCCCGAGTCTGTCCCCAGTCCCTCTTGCCATTCGTCCAGGAAACTGACTCCAGCGGCCCAGCTCTGCACGTCGCCTTCCTCCCGACCTCGCTATCCACTCTTCCCCTTGTGTTCTGGTCCCTGTCCTCCTGGCGGCCCTGACCGTGGCCTTTCTGATTGCAGTCTACCTGGACGGCATGAAGTCCCGAGAGGAGCTGTTCCGTGAGGTGCTGGAAGACATTCAGAACTCACTGCTGAACTGCTCCCAGGAGGAGCTCCCAGCCCCCGCCCCGGCTTGCCCAGCCAGGCCCCAGGGACCCGGACGTGGATGCAGCCACAGAACGGCCAGGCCTGCGGTGTCCCAGCCGGACACTGTGTGACTGTTTCCCTAGGAGGGGTTCTGTACGTAGGAAGATGGAGGCCCTACTCCCAGTTGGGCATCCCCGGGCTCCTGGACTCAGCCCCAAGACACCTCTGTAACCTCGCTACGGCTTAAATATTAAACTGTGTCCTGTGTTTTTTACCTGTTGGTGTCCACTGTGCTCTGTTTAAGATCCTGTCAGCCTGGGCATGGTGGCTCATGCCTACAATCCAAGCAGTTTGGGAGGGCAAGGCAGGTGGATCACCTGAGGTCAGGAGTTAAAGACCAGCCTGCTAAACATGGCGAAACCCCATCTCTACTAAAAATACAAAAATTAGCCAGGCATGGTGGTGCACACCTGTAGTCCCAGCTACTCAGGAGGCTGAGGTAGGAGAATCGCTAGAATCCTGCCCCACTCACTTGAGGTACCCATTGTGGGCCCAGCAAGGGACTCAGAGTCCAGGACAGGCACCAACCCCCACACACAGGACCCCGTGCTGTCCAGTGGCTGACATCTCTCCGGACCAAGTCACTCCCAGCACGTGGGGAACTTGGCTGAAGGGAGCCTGGCTCTCTGTTGAAAGTCCCCTGCCCAAGAGCCTCCTTCCTTGACCCCTGGAGGACCCGGGTGACAGGGAGTCCACGGGGTCTATGGAAGGTAGAAGACCTTGCTGGAAGCTGGCCTTGCAAGCTCCCGTGTGAGGGTGGGAGTCTCATGCTCACAGTGGGGCACCTGGTCCAGGGCTTCTGAGGGCTTTCCCTCTGAGGGGCCGGGGTGGGGTGTATCAGGGTTCCCGGGGCCTGAGGCAGGCAGGCAGGCAGGACCCTGACGGACCCTGCTTCTCCAGTTGGGAAGGCAACTTTTGGGGGGTTTTTGTTTGAGGCAGGATCTCACTCTGTCACTCAGGCTGGAGTGCAGTGGCACCAAGATGGCTCACTGCAGCCTGAACGTCTTGAGCTCAAGGAATCCTCCTGCTTCAGCCTCCTGAGTAGCTGGGATTACAGGCACATGCCACCATGCCCGGCTCATTTTTGTATTTTTAGTAGAAACAGGTTTCACTATGTTGGCCAGGCTGGTCTCGAACTCCTGACCTTGTGATCCATCTGCCTCAGCCTCCCAAACTGCTGAGATTACAGGCGTGAGCCACTGCGCCCAGCCTAATTTTTAAATTTTACGTGGAGACGGGATCTCACTATGTCACCCAGGCTGGTCTCGAACTCCTGGGCTCAAGTGATCCTCCCGCCTCAGCCTCCAAAGTGCTGGGATTACAAGATAAATCACCTGGTCAGGGCATGAAGAAGCCAGTCTGCAGCCCCCTCCCTGCCTGGGAGGCTCTGGAGGGTGTGTGCAGTCAGACAGTCCCTTCCACAGAGAACCTGAAGTCCTGCTCTGACCGCTCCCCTGGGACGGCCTAGCCTTGGGACTCTGACCTCAGGCCCGTCCCCAAAAGTCCTGCCAGACACATGAAGAGAGACTGAGACACCCTGATGGAAGCAGAGAGGCCCTGGGAGGTGGGGGGATTAGGCTTCCCTGTCGGCCTCCCCCTAACTCTATTTCAGGCTCCCCCAACCCCCAAGCATCTGCCACTCACATCAAGTAGCACTCAGTCGGTCCCTTAATCAGCATTTACTCTGCTGGCCCCGCCGCCACCCCCACCCCAGGGCCCCGCCGAGGCCAAAGCTGTCACCTCCAAGGCCACTGAGTTTGGCTGCCCCGGACTCCTCACTGCCAGGCCCCTAAGGGGGTGTCCTTGGGGCTAGATGGGGCCCCAGCCAGGGCCTGGGGGAGAAGCAGGCTGAAAGGGCCATATAGGATCCACCCTGCACATTCTGGGGGAGCTGTGGATACCTAAGAAATGGCCTTGTCTCCTCCCTGCCCCCATTAAGCTTCTGCAGCATTCAGCAAGGTCAGGTCGAGAAACCACAGAGCTTCAGGGAGGATGAGCCCAGCCTTCTCCAAGGTAGGGGACGAGGTGACCGGCTGGGGGTCCGGCGGCTCTGGAAGCACGGATGCCTTGGGGTACAGTCAGTGCACACATGGCTCACTGTGTACCCAGCCTGTAAGTCCTCTCCCAAGGGACCCTCGAGCCCCAGAGAGGGACGGGAGACCCCAGAATGGCCAGGGGTGGGGGTAGGGAAAGGGCCAGAGGGAGGGAGCCCCCACTTCAACATCATTGCCATTCACCTCCCCCATTGAGGGAGCCACTGAGGTGGCCACTCATCGCAAGACACATGCATTGCTGGGGTCGCCAGGCCTGTGGCGGGATCCCCGGCTCTGTCCCCTCTTAGATGAGAAACAGTGAGCAGGTCCAGCCCCTGACAGCTCAGTCCCTGCCACCACCTCCTCCTCCTCACCCCCGCCCCCACAGCCCTCTTCCCTGCTCCTTAGAGAGGGATGGGCCTGGGTTGTCCTGGAGGCCATCAAACCGCCTGGGACAAGTAGGTGCCACCCCGGATCTGTGCTTCGGATGTCCTTTGAGGGGGGAGCTCGTTTCACCACTGTTCTGTGTCTGACTTCCGGCCAGGCTAGGCCTGTGTTCTGCACGAGGCTGACACAGGAACGGGGCGGGGGAGATGGTTTTGGTACTTACTTTTCTTTTTGTCTCACAACAGGGGGGTTAAGGTTCTCGGGGGCTGAAGGAGCCGCTGGGGGCTGGCAGGCCCAGCTTTATAGCGGCCGTCACCCCGGGCCGGGCACAGGCATCAGAGTTATTAATAGTGACCGCGGCAGCTTCATGCCCGTGTATGGTCAAGGGCACAGCAGCTGAGGGCTGTGCGGACTCAGGCCTTCACCCAACACCTGCTCCGGGCCCTGACCTGGAGGCGCCAGGCAGCGCTCGCCCCACCCAGCGCGACCTGGCGATGACTAAGTCTGAGACCCTGGAATCAAACAAGACTCACAGAGGGTGGCCCCCAGACCGTGCCAGGCCCCGCCGCACCCCTTCCTTCCGCCCTCACCACCACCTTGGGAGGCAGATGGAATTGCTGTCCCCTGGGGAGGGAGAAATGGTAGAGAGGCAGGAGTTTGGCCAGGACGTGCTTGAACCCAGGACGCATTTTGCAGACGGTGTGTAACTAAATCCAAGCTGCAGCCTGAGGCCTAAAATGGGTGTTCTGTCCTGTGCTGCTGTCCCTCAGCCTGGGGACACTGGGAGGGCCCCGATGGCCTCCTCCACCCCTGCAGATGCCACCGCTAGGCCAACAGCCCTCTGTCCTCAGCAGGGGGCCGGGGGAGTGGGGGGGAACTGGGCCAAGTCCTGCTTCTCCTTGTTGTAACTTTTTTCTCTTTTTTTCTGTTTTTTTATTTTTATTTTTAGAAGCAGGACTGTCTGATGAGACCCAATTCTTTTTTTTTTTAGACGTAGTCTTGCTACGTCACCCAGGCTGGAAACCTCAGCTCACTACAACCTCCACCTCCTGGGTTCAAGGGATTGTTCTGTCTCAGCCTCTGGAGTAGCTGGGATTACAGGAGTGCGCCACCACACCTGGCTAATTTTTGTATATTTAGTAGAGATGGGGTTTCACCGTATTGGCCAGGCTGTGGTCTCGAGCTCCTGACCTCAGGTGATCTGCCCACCGAAGCCTCCCAAAGTGCGGGGATTACAGGCATGAGCCACCGCACTGTAAGCAGCCACCAGTCTTTTTTATAAGGACACCTGTCACTGGATGAGGGCCCAGCCTCCTCCAGCACGATGTCAGTCATTGTAACTCATTACATCTACCCCATTTCCAAAGAAGGTCCTATTCACTGGTACCAGGTGTTAGGACTTGAGTGGGGACAAGGTGCCCCCACCTGACCCTCTGCCCATGGAGCTCAGGCCCAGCCTGCTGCAGAGTGGGAGTCAGGTGGAACTGTGAGCCCCTGGAGCTAGTGCACGCCACTGCCACCCAACGTGGACGGTTTAGGGTGTCCTCCACAACACTGAGCACTCCATGGGCACCAGCCCCCGCTCAGAGGCCAAGAGGAAGGCCAGAGACGGGGCCGGTGGCTCGAGGTCACCCCACTGAGGGAGGCTGGGCCAGAGTACGGACAGGTGCTCCCAGCAGTGGGAGCCCTGGGGGTCCTGGCCTCCTGTAGTACCTGCTCCACCCCTCCCCAGCAGGGTTCATTTTCTGCTGGTTCCAGGAAAAGGACTGGGAGTGAGTGTGAGTTTGGGGCCCTGCTGTGCTTCCATGGGCCTCAATTTCCGGGTCTGACCAGAGGGCCTGAACTGAGGGGCCTCCCCACACTTCGGGAGGCCCAGGCAAGTGAATCACCTGAGATCAGGAATTCGAGACCGGCCTGGCCAACATGGGGAAACCCCGTCTCTACTAAAAACACAAAAAAATTAGCAGGGTGTGGTGGCGGGTACCTGTAAGCCCAGCTACTTGGGAGGCTGAGGCAGAAGAATTGCTTGGACTTGGGAGGCAGAGGTCGCAGTGAGTTGAGACTGCCCCACTACACTGCAGCCTGGGCAATAGGGCGAGACTCCATCTCAGAAAAAATAAATACACAAAAGAGAATGTATCACTATAACCACTTTAGCTGCACAGTTCAGTGGCTTCCAGCACATTCTCACGGCTGTGCACCTTTCTCACCACTGCCTCATTCAGCAGAGTCCTAAAGCAGAGCAGCGCAGGCTGGGCTCACACAACCACTTTCCTTTTTTTGTTTTGAGATGGAGTCTCCCTCCATCGCCCAGGCTGGAGCATCCTCCACCTCCCGGGTTCAAGCGATTCTCCTGCCTCAGCCTCCCAAAGTGCTGGGATGACAGTGCTCATGGCTGTAATCCCAGCACTTTGGGAGGCTGAGAGGAGGATCATGCCTGGCCACAACCACGATTTATTTCTCACAGTCCTGGGGCACCAAGTCGAAGATCATGGGCCAGCCCGGAAACGGTCACATCCTGGCTTACAGATGAATCGGCTCCCTGCATCCCTGCACGGCAGACACAGCAAGCTCTGGTCTCACTTTCTACTTACAAGGGCACTAATCCCCTCACGAGGTCCCACCTCATCTAAACGTGACCACTTCTTCAAGGCTCCACCTCCAAACGCCGCCCTCCTCGGTGTCAGACTTCAAGGTGTGTACTTGGCAAGGGCATGTAGAGTCCACAGCAGCCATCCATCTCCAGAACTGGATGGGGGTTTTTGGTGGGGACTGTTTTGTTTTTAGATGAAGTCTCACTCTGCTGCCCAGGACGGAGTGTAATGGTGCGATCTCGGCTGACTGCAACCTCCGCTTCCCGGGTTCATGTGATTCTTCTGCCTCAGCCTCCTGGGTAGCTGGGATTACAGATGCCTGCTGCCACACCTGGCTAATTTCTGCATTTTTAATAGAAATGGGTTTTCTTCACCATGTTGCCCAGGCTGTTCTCAAACTCCTGGGCTTAAGTGAGCCCCGCACTGCCTCAGCCTCCCAAAGTGCTGGTATTACCCGGCCTTTATTTTTATTACTTTTTTTTTTTTTTGAGATAGGGTCTCACTCTGTTGCCCAGGCTGGAGTGCAGTAGTGCAATCATGGCTCACTGTGGCCTCAGCCTTCTGGGCCCAAGTGATCCTCCTACCTCAGCCTCCCCAGAGGCTGAGACCACAGGTATGGGCCACCACATTCAGCTTATTTTCTAACTTTTTTGTAGAGACAGGGGTCTCACTATCTTGCCCAGGCTTGTCTCAAACTCCCGCACTCAATCAGTCCTCCTGCCTCAGTCTCCCAAAGTGCTGAGCCAAGTCCGGCCACATTCCTGGAACTTTCTCACCTTCCCAAACCAAAACTCTGTCTCCTGAAACACTCCCCATCCGCTTTCCCAGCCCCTGGCACCCCCATCCTGCTTTCCATCTCTCTTAATCTGATGGCTCTCAGAACCTCCTAGGAGTGGAATCATAGCGTCTTTTTTTTTTTTTTTCTTTTTGAGACAATCTCACTTTGTCCCCAAGGCTGGAGTGCAATGGTGCGATCTCAGGTCACCGCAACCTCCACCTCCCGGGTTCAAGTGATTCTCATGCCTCAGTCTCCCAAGTAGCTCGGATTACAGGCATGCTCCACCATGCCTGGCTAATTTTGTATTTTAATTAAGTTTTTTTTTTTTCAATAGAGATGGAGTTTCTCCATGTTGGTCAGGCTTGTCTCAAACTACCGACCTCAGCTGATCCGCTCGCCTCAGCCTCTCAAAGTGCTGGGATTACAGGCATGAGCCACTGCACTCCGCCAATTTTGTATTCATAGTAGAGACGGGGTTTCTCCATGTTGGTCAGGCTGGCCTTGAACTCCTGACCTCAGGTGATCCGCCCTCCTCACCTTCCAGTGCTGGGATTACAGGCGTGAGCCACTGAGGGACATGTCATTTCTCCACTGATCTGGGGATGGGCGCCTGGGTTCCCTCCACCCCTTTGGCTATTGAGTGGTGCTGCTGCAAACAGGAGTGTGCAAGCATCTGTCTGAACCCTGGGTACTTCAATCCCTCAGCTGCTCTGTCCATCCTTGGCCACCCAGCCAAGTGTCCTCCTGGCACCCCCCCAGGCAGAGTCCAGCTGCAGGGATGGGGCACTAAACGGGTCAGCCTCCCTGGTGCCACCTAGTGGCTTTCTCCCCACAGGGTTCCTCCTCGGCCTGCAGTTCCCATGGTTCTGTGGCAGGTGATCCTTGGGAATTTTTTTTTTTTTTTTTTTTTTTTGAGACGGAGTTTTGCTCTTGTCCAGGCTGGAGGGCAGTGGCGCAATCTTGGCTCACCGCAACCTCCGCCTCCTGGGTTCAAGCAACTCTCCTGCCTCAGCCTCCCAATTACAGGCATGGGATGACAGGCATGTGCCACGACACCCAGCTAATTTTTGTATTTTTAGTAGAGATGGGATTTCTCCATGTTGACCAGGCTGGTCTCGAACTCCCGACCTCAGGTGATAAGCCCACCTTGGCCGCCCAAAGTGCAGGGATTACAGGTGTGAGCCACTATGCCTGTCAACCCTTGGGAGTTCCAAGGCATCCATGCTGCCCACGGAGCCAGATGAGATGGGCAGGAAGAGGAAGGCATGTCTGGTCCACTGTCTTAACATGCTTCTTGCTGGGACCACGAGATGCACCACGCGTTTCTTTCTTTATGAGACAAAGCGTTGCTCTGTCACCCAAGCTGCAGGGCAGTGGCAGGATCACAATTCACTGCAGCCTCGACCTCCAGGGCTCAAAGTGATCCTCCTGCCCCAGCCTCCTGAGTAGCTGGGACCACAGGCAGCCCCACCATGCCCAGCTCACATACAAGTCTTTGTGTGGATGTACATTGTCCTGCCTCTTTGAATGTACTAAAACCACTGAATTATACACTTTAAAAGGAAGATTTTAGGGTGCGTGAATCGTGTCTCAATGAAAAAAATTAAAAGCTGAAAAAAAAAATGGGCTGAGCGCAGTGGTTCATGCCTATAATCCCAGCACTTTGGGAGGCCAAGGCAGGTGAATCACCTGAGGTCAGGAGTTCAAGACTAGCCTGACCGACATGGTGAAACCCCGCCTCTACTAAAAATACAAAAATTAGCCAAGTGTGGTGGTGAGTGCCTGTAATCCCAGCTACTTGGGAGGCTGAGACAGGAGAATCCCTTGAACCCAGAAGGTGGGTGTTACGGTGAGCCAAGATCATCCAGCCTGGGCGGCAGAGCAAGACTATGTCTCAAAAGAATAAAAAAAAAAAAAGAACCTCCTCCAGGGAGGGCAGGGTCGGGGCCCCTCTTCCTCTCTGAAACCTCATGTCAGACCCAGCAGCTCAGCTGAGCCGCTCCTGCTCCAAGGCCACCTGCATGTGGCTCCAGGCAGGGCAGGGGCTCCCACGTGGGACGAGGCGGAATCCTGCAAGACTCAAGGGGACAGGAAACGCCTCTGATCCACCTCAGCTGCCCGGAGCGCCCATCTCATTGCAATCAAAACACCCAGGGGCGGCTGAGACCAAGATCCAGCAACTCCCTGGACACTGTGCGGGTCTACAAGACCCCCAGGATTGTCCCCTTCTTCCAGAGGAGCCCAGAGGCAGGCTGGGGACCCAGAGAGAAACACGAGAGCCTCGGAGGGCACATGCCTGGTGACCAAGGGCTGGCTGTCCCCTGCCAAGGCCTGAAGCACAGAACACGCCCAAGTATCAGGAAGCCAGGGTTTTATTTCTCTTGGTTGCAGAGGGCCGCTCTTGTCTAGCTGTGCTGGAGTGTGACAAAATGGGGCTCGTGCAGGGGTCCAAGGCAAGGGACCTCCGCACCCGGGGGACGGGCCTCGGCTGGGAGGGCACACGGCGCAAGACCCCACCAAGCCCTCTGCAGGTCCCAAAGTCCGGCGCCACCCAGCAGCAGTTCCAGATGGGTTCCAGCCCGCCATTCGCCCTACCCTCTCGGTCCCACTACCTCTTCCTGGGCTAGAGGCGGCAGCGGGCGGCACCCCTCCAACTGCCTGAGAACCCTCCTCCCTCCTCCAGGCCTGGACCAGGGCTGCACTCGGGCCACTGTTGTCTCGGTAGCACAGCGGCTGGTCCAGTCCTGGGTCCCAACCCTCACGGCGCCCAAGGCCATGATGCCCGGTGTCACCAACGACGCAGGAACAATGAGGAGGGCCGGTGTAGAAGCTGCACAGAGAAGCAACCCCGTCCCACACCCACCCCTGCCTGCCAACTTACGAACCTACGGGCCAGCTGCTCCCACTCCACCTCCAGCCTGGGGGCGCTGGGGAAGGGCTGGAACGGGGGCGACGGGCGGAGGAGCAGTGTCCACAGGAGGCGCCCCCACTGCAGGCTGAGCTCCAGCTGTCCCAGGGCCTGGCCTACCCGTGTGCCTAGCGCAGCCCGCACTCTACACCCTGCAGCTTCTCCTGCTCCAGGGCGCGCACCAGGTCCTGCACGAAGCGCATCTCGGAGGCCACCTGCTTGGCCAGCGCCTCGTAGCGGTTCTCCAGGCGGCTGAAGCGGCGCTTGAGGCCGCTGGTCCCCAGCAGTGCACCCTTGGCCTCCTCCTGCGCCTGGCGCTTGAGCGCCTCGGTCTTGAGCAGCTCCTGCCGCAGCCGCCGCAGGTCCTGGCCCAAGCTGTCGCTCTCCTCGCGGTACCAGGCTTCCTTCTCCTCGTAGATGGCGGCCAGCGCCTCCACGTCCTCGTGGCAGAGCCGCCGGCTACGTTCCAGCTCGCGCAGGCCCTCCTCGGCTGCCGCCACCTCCTCCAGCACCTTGGAGAAGCGCTCGAAGTTGGCGTAGCTGTTGTTGGGTGGCATGCTGGAGTGCGACTTGATGGTGTACTCCTTCAGCCGCGTGGTCTTCAGGCGCCGCCGCTCCGGCTTGCGGCCGCTGTCCTCACCACGCACATTGCGCCGCCGGATCGCCTGGGGGAGAGGGAGGCCTGAGCTGGATCCCTGCGGTGACATCCAGCCCTGCCAGCCCCCATCTGCCAGTGTGAACTGAGGTTCAGGGGCTCATCTGGCAGCGGAGTCGAGGCCTCGCGACAGAGACTCTCCAGCCCAACGTAAAGCCAAAAGTACCGACTGGAGAAAAACGGGCCTAGGCGTCTCCGGGGAAGTCTGCCACGCTGGACACAGACCAGCCAAGGACGCCACCAGGTCTGTGGGGTGGCAACGTCCCACATGCAAGACCCGAGCTCTGACACCTCCCAGTTCAAGGACCCCCAACACCCAGGCCCACTCCTCTGGGGAGCCTCCCCAGCCACTGGGGGTGTCACAGCCACAAGTCTTAAATGCTAATGGCCGCCAGGACCCTGGCGAGAAGGCCAAGGCGGGAAGTCCAGGGAACCCCTGCCCTCCTTACCTTAATCCAGGAATGTTCCAGGCTCTGGGCAATGGTCATTCTCCGCCTGGAAGGCCCCGCCCTGATTAGTTACACCTGTGCCATCTGTCCTGTCCTCCCACAGACAGTTGACTCCCAGGACCCCCGAAAGCCCTAAAGTCACCCCCCAGCCTCTGCTCAGTCAATCGCAGAAGCTGAACAAGGGGACTGCAAGGAGTGTAGGGTTTTCTAGGGGGTGTTGAAGAGCGCTGAGACCTCAGGCTGCAGTCGCAAACTCAGGCACCTGTGGGAGGGGCTGGCGGCTGGGGAGGCCCAGGGAGGCTGCGAGTGAGGACTCAGCACTGAGTGTTTACAGGAAACAAGCCAGCTGGAATCTTACATGGAACCTTATTTTACACACTGGCAGCTAATTACAAGTTTGTTAAAAACACAGCAAACAAGGTTGGGCGTGGTGGCTCATGCCTGTAATCTCAGCATTTTGGGAGGCCGAGGCAGACGGGTCACCTGAGGTTAGGAGTTCAAGGCCAGCCAGGCCAACACAGTGAAACACCATCTCTATTAAAAAAAATACAAAACTTAGCTGAGCACGGCAGGTGCCTATAATCCCAGTTACTAAGGAGGATGAGGTGTGAGAATGGCTTGAACCCAGGAGGCAGAGGTTGTAGCGAGCCTAGATGGTGCCACTGCACTCCAGCCTGGGCAACAGACCAAGACTCCGTCTCAAAAAAAAAACCAAAACCCCAGCAAGGGCTAACTTCGGCCAGCAGTTTGCGCTCTCTGGCCCAAGGAGGAGGCCATGCCCGATTTCCAGCTGCAGGGAGGTGGCGCTAGGAGGAAAGGCCTCTGGAGCCTCCACAGGTGGAAAGGGCCTATGTCCCATGTCCCATGTCCTATGTCCCACCCCATGCCCCTGCCCAGCCCCTCGTACTTGGGATCTTTGACGAGCAGCCGGCGAATGAAATCCTTGGCCAGCTCGCTGGTGTTGCTGAAGTATTCCTCGTCAAAGTCGTAGTTAACGGCCGAGATGTTGGTGAGTGTCTCCTGCTTAGTCTCACCCAGGAACGGGGACGCGCCGCTCAGGCTGCGAAACGGGTGCGCTCAGTGGGGCCCTGGGCTCCCATGACCGCACCGCCTCCCCGGCTGCCCCCAACTCCATCCTGCCCAAGACAGGCAGAGCACAGAGGACAGGCTGATGGTGGATGCCCAGGCCACTCACACTCCTGAGCCCCTAGAACCTTCTGGCAATGATCCCAGCCACCACCCAAGAGGCATTAAAAATCCACCCCCAACCCCCGTCACTGACAGCAGCATAAACGGGCAGAAGTCTCCTTGGAAACTCAAAGTATCCATGCAGACGCAGAGCCTGAAAGCCCCCACAGCTCAGTAACACCAAGGGGAGGAGGGTAACCACGGGGGGGAGCCCCAGCCGACAACAGCTTAGCCAAGGGATCAAGGTCAAAGCCCGGCAGCGAGAGGCACTGACAGCGCCTGCCTCCCAACCTGATGCTTGGAGGCCAACACGGCGCCATCCTGGGCTTCTGAGCAGAGACACTGAAGCCCCATCTGATCATGAGAGCGCATGGGGACGAACATGCACTCAGGCGCCTTCCACAGAACACCTGACCAGTGAGTGCTCATCAGAGTCAAGGTCATGAAGGACAAAGCCAGATGGAGGAACAGCCTCAGACTGGACTTGGCTAAGGACCTGAGTGGCTAAATGCCATGTGGGCTCCTGGACAGGGCCGTGAACCTCAGAGAGGATCTGAGTGGAAAACCCAGGGGTGTCTGACCACGTCTGGCAATTTTGTGCACCAAGGCTAACATCTTGGTGTCCGTAACATTTGCGTTCATGAAAGACGTGAACTGGCTGGGCGAGGTGGCTCATGCCTGTGATCCCAGCACTTTGGGAGGTCGAGGCAGGCAGACCACAAGGTCAGGAGTTCGAGACCAGCCTGACCAACATGGTGAAACCCCCATTTCTACTAAAAATTAGCTGGGTGTGGTGGCACACACCTGTAATCCCAGCTACTCAGGAGGTAAGGCAGGAGAATCACTTAAACCCGGGAAGCTGCAGTGAGCTGAGATGGCGCCACTGCACTCCAGCCTGGGTGACAAAGCAAGGCTCCATCTCAAAAAACAAAGACAGATGTGAACTGAAGGAGGTTTGGAGAAGGTGCAGGGGGACTCTGTGCTATTTCTGTCGCTCCTCTGTAAGTCTGAAATTATCTGAACATTTAAAAAAAATACAAGCCGGGCATGGTGGCTCATGCCTGTAATCCCAGCACTTTGGGAGGCTGAGGCAGGCAGATCACGAGGTCAGGAGGTCGGGACCAGCCTGGCTAACGCGGTGAAACCCCGTCTCTACTAAAAATATAAAAATTAACCGGGCATGGTGGCGTGCGCCTGTAATCCCACCTACTCAGGAGGCTGAGGCAGGAGAATCACTTGAACCCGGGAGGTGGAGGTTGCAGTGAGTCAAGATCGCGCCACTGCACTCTAGCCTGGGTGACAGAGCAAGACTCTGTCTCAGAAAAATATATATACACAAACTGTGTAAAAAGCCCATCTCCATCTCCTGAAGCCTCTGGGTCTGCTCATGTGCTGTGGTAGGCTGGGCACCCGCCACTGTTCATTTCCTTGCTTGCCGAGTGAGCTATGCCCATTGATTATGCCTGGGCAAAGTAGTGAGACTTCACCTCTACAAACACTTAAAAATCACCTGGCGGGCGCAGTGGCTCACGCCTGTAATCCCAGCACTTTGAGAGGCCGAGGCAGGCAGATCACCTGAGGCCAGAAGTTCAAAACGAGCTTTGACCAACATGATGAAACTCTGTCTCTACTAAAAATACAAAAAACTAGCCAGGCGTGGTGGCAGGTGCCTGTAGTCCCAGCTACTCGAGAGGCTGAGGCAAGAGAATCACTTGAACCCGGGAGGCGGAGGTTGTAGTGAGCTGAAATCATGCCACTGCACTCCAGTCTGGGGAACAAGAGTGAAACTCTCTCAAAACAAAACAAAACAAAACAAAAGCCGCCGAGCATGGTGGTGTGCACATGCAGTCCCAGGGAGGCTTGCTTAAGCCTGGGAGGTGGAAGCTGCAGTGAGCTAGGACTGCACCACTGCCCTCCAGCTTTGGCAATAGAGCAAATAAAATAATAAACAATGGCAGGCCCATGTGTGGTCCAGGGAGAGGAGTCAAAACCTAGCCTGTAGTCAGGTCCCCTCCTCGCACTTTGGGAGGAGGCTGGACTCCCTAGCGGCCACAGGAAGGGACAGGAGCACACACACACCCCTGTCCCGGGGCCTGCTCAGCCACTCTGTGTCCTGCCTTCAGAACTCTCTGGAAGCCTCTGTGACAGCAGCCCCACAGAATCACTCATCCGTTCACCCGGTCTCCACTGAGCACCCGAGATGGGTCACAGCCAGGCTGGGGACCCCTGGCGTCCGCAAGAAACATACGGAGCCCAGGACCCACACTAGCTGTTCTGCGCAGCTAAGGGGCCCCCACCAGGTACTCACAGGATGTAGGTGATGACTCCAATGCTCCTGGGGACAGACAAGAGGCAAAGGTCATCACCGTGTGGGGCCATCCACCCTTCCAGGACCGTGGTGTCCAGAGCCCCACGGGGGTGAGTGGCTGGGGAGACCAGCCCGGGCTACAAGCATCTTTGGCCACGGCTGCCTGCCCAAGTTCAGATCAGGCAGGGGTGGGGACAGGGCAGAGGGCACCATGGCCATAGATGGACAAATGAGCCGAGCAACCCAGGCAGCTACCCACACCAGGTGACCCTGCATGGGGCCTGAGGTGGTCTCTGGCGGCTGGCAGGCTCTCCTATGAAGGGTGACACTGTGAGTGCTTCAGGTCTGCAGCCCACTGTGTCATGGTCAAGCACTCATCTGTTTTTAACAGCCCTTTGAAAATGTGAACACCGTTCTCAACCCACAGGCCAGACCTGGGCCTCGGGCAGGAGCCCACCACCAATCCCTGTTCTAAGGCAATAGTCCCCCCACGCCCCAGCACCAGCAAGGCCCCACTTTGTCCCCAGCTGCAGTGCCCACCTGCGCTCCAGGACAGCAGGGAGGCCCGGGGGGAGGGAACACCGCACTCACCACATGTCTGCCTCCAGGCCCAGCGGCTCGTAGTTTACAATCTCTGGGGCTGCGGAACAGGGAGATGTGGGTCAGGCACTGGGGACATGCCAGCCAAAGAGGCTCAGGACACAGGCCTCCAGACTCAGGAAACAGACATGGGGTCAAGACTCTCTCTCACATATCATAGCCCCTGGGGGCATGAATGCGGCAGGGCTGGCTCTCCGGGCCTGACGGGTGGGACAGCTGGGCTGGGACGCACCAAACCGAGGCTGACCTCCCGCAACGCTGGGCCCAAGAGGGGCAGCCACAGGGCCGTGGACACAGACCGGGCACGACCCGCCCCATGCCCAGCAGGCAGCCCCAGACGACCCTCCCCAGGCCAGGGCCGCCCACTGGGCAGGGCCTCACCCACAAACTCTGGGGTGCCGAAGATGTTCTTGAACTCATTCCCTGCCTCGATCTTGTGCGCGATGCCGAAGTCGATGAGCTTGATGCGTGGGTTGGGCACGTTCTTGTCCAGCAGCATGATGTTTTCTGGCTGAGACGGGAGGGGGTGAGCAGCGCAGCACAGGCCCTGGCCTCACCCATGCTCAGGAGGTGCCCTCCAGGCTCTCCCCGCCGGCCCACACTGGCCGCACCAGCCCCACGGCGCTCACCTTTAGGTCAAAGTGCGCGATGCGCTTGGAGTGCAGGTAGTGGACGCCATCCAGGATCTGCTTGAGGAACTGGGTGGCCTCGTCCTCCGTCAGCGACTCCTTCTCCGCCAGGAAGTCGAAGAGCTCCCCGCCAGAGACCAGCTCCAGGATGAGGACCACGTCCGTCTTGTTCTCAAAGATGTCGTGCAGGGTGATGATGTTGGGGTGCCGGATCTCCCGCAGGATGTTCACCTCCCGCTCGATCTCCTCCCGGCTCACCCCACGCCGGCTGGACGACAGGCGGCGCTTCTTGATGAACTTGGCCGCGTACTCCTTGCCCGTGCCCTTCTGCCGGCACTTCCGCACGATCGCAAACTGGCCGCTGGAGGAAGGGGAGGGAGGTGAGTGGGGGTGGCTGGCTCCCCATCTCAGCCTCCTGCTCCTCTGGGCGCAGCCCTGCACCAGCCACATGGGAGGAGGACATGAGCATGCCACTGGGGGAGTGCAGCCTCCTCGGTCTCCTCAGAGAGCAGTTCCCCAGCACCCAGCACCAGCAAACACACCATTCCCACCCTCCCAGGGCTATGCCCAGCAGGTGTGCGGAGGCGAGGGCAGAGCCACACACGACACCATGTGTTGGAAAGTGAAAAAACGAAGCGTTCAACGCATATCAAGAGGGAACTGATGGGGCTGGGCATGGTGGCTCACACCTACACCTGTAATCCCAGCACTTTGGGAGGCTGAGGCGGGCGGATCACTTGAGGTCAGGAATTTGAGACCACCCTGGCCAACATGGCGAAACCGTGTCTCTACCAAAAATACAAAAAATTAGCTGGGCATGGTGGCAGGTGCCCGAAATCCCAGCTAGTTAGGAGGCTGAGGCAGGAGAATCACTTGAACCCGGGAGGCGGAGGTTGCAGTGAGATGAGATTGAGCTACTGCACTCCAGCCTGGGCAACACGGCAAGACTCCGTCTCAAAAAAAATAAATAAATACATTTAAAATATAAAGAGGAAACCGAGCCACGTGCAGTGGCTCACATCTGTAATCCTAGCACTTTGGGAGGCTGAGGAGGGAGGATTGCTTGAGCCCAGGAGTTTAAGACCAACCTGGGTAACACAGTAAGATCCCATCTCTACAGAAAAGAAATATTAAAACATGAGCAAGGTGGCCAGGCTCAGCCTGTAATCCCAGCACTTTGGGAGGTTGAGGCAGGCGGATCACTTGAGGTCAGGAGTTCGAGACCATTCTGGCCAACACGGTGAAGCCTAGTCTCTACGAAAAATACAAAAATTAGCCAGGTGTGGTGGCAGGCACCTGTAGTCTCAGCTACTGGGGAGGCTGAGGTAGGAGAATCACTTGAACCTGGGAAGCGGAGGTTGCAGCGAGCAGAGCTCGTACCACCGCACTCCAGCCTGGGCAACGGAGTGCTACTCTGTCTCAAAAAAAAAAAAAAAGAGCCAGGTGTAGTGGTGCATATCTGCAGTCCCAGCTGCTCGGCAGGCTGAGGCAGCAGAATCACTTACACCCAGGAATTCAAGGCTGCGGTGAGCTGTGATCGCACCACTGTACTCTAGGTTGGGCAATAGAGACTCTGTCTCTTTAAAAAAGAAAAAAAAAAAGGGTCGGCGCGGTGGCTCACGCCTGTAATCCCAGCACTTTGGGAGGCTGAGGCGGGCGGATCACGAGGTCAAGAGATCGAGACCATCCTGGTCAACATGGTGAAACCCCGTCTCTACTAAAAATACAAAAATTAGCTGGGCGTGGTGGCACGTGCCTGTAGTCCCAGCTACTAGGGAGGCTGAGGCAGGAGAATTGCTTGAACCTGGGCGGCGGAGGTTGCAGTGAGCCGAGGTCGCGCCACTGTACTCCAGCCTAGCCTGGTGACAGAGTGAGACTCTGTCTCAAAAAAAAAAAAAAAAAAAGAGGGCGTGATTTCTGACCAAATAAGGATTGCAAAGAAATCAGTAAGTGGGAGCTGGGAGAGACGATGCCAGATCCAGGGGAATTGTACCCAGTCATGACAAAGAAGAGGCTGGCTCTTTATGCACGGACAAGCAGACACCTGCATGATGCCACCCACCCAGCGCAGCAGAGAACAGTCTTTAGAAAGGTTCGGAGGCTACACAGCAGCCTGTCCACAGCAGGCCCCCAGGAGTGGGGTTCAGGGTGTGTGCACAGAGGGAGGGTTTTGCTTTTTATTGGGTGCAATTCCATCCTAACTCAACTAGCCACAGCGGAATTCATTTTACCATTTTTGTAACCCTGTGCCACTGACTTCAAAGAGCTCCCTAGTCAGCAGACAGAGTGAACAAGATGCGCATGTTCACGAGACGAGAGACCAGACTGAGGACGAGGGACCGGCGCCGCCCGCACCGCCATCAGAAATGGTGTGGAAACAGCCCGGCCTCTTAGAAGCTTCAAAGGAGTTTCTACACAACCCACAATTCCACTCCCGGATCTCCCCGACGGAAACGCACACACCATCCAGGCAGTCACTTCCACAGGGACACAGCAGCCCTGCCACAGCGGCCGCAGATGGAAACAGCTCCAACGCCCACCAACGGAAGAGCAGCCAACACAGCATGTCCTGTCACACACGGCCTGACCCAGCCGTGAACAGGAACAAGCTCTGACACGGGCCACAGCTCCTTAGAACCTCGAGGATGTCACACCAGACACAAATGACCCAAGCCCTTCAGCCCTGCTCCAGGCACTAGGTCACGGGCATGGGCTGGGCATGGGCCTGTCCTTGTAACAATGTGTGCTCACTGCCACCTCCACAAGACCCACGTCGGGGTGTGCTGGTAACAAAACCCCCGTGGCGGGCCACCAGGGACACGCAGGGGTTAGAGGCAGGGACATCTGAGGTGGGCAAGGGGTGGTGCCAAATGATTACTGACAGTAGAGTAGACCGAATATACCAACACCTTCAAAGACGCCATCTGCATGTTAGGCCCTGGGACTGGCCAAGGCGGTGCCTTCAACAGCCAAAGGGGCTCGGCAGTGGGGATGAGGCCAAGGATCTGGAGACAGGAGCACATCCTGGGGGATCCCGGCCCGTGTCCTCACAGCGTCCTCACAAGGTGAGAGTCAGAGAGAGACAGGAAGAGGCTGCGCTGTGGCTGTAAAGGGGTAGGAAGGGGTCCCTGAGAGCCAAGCTGGTGCCTCCAGATGCTGGGAAGGGCGGAACTGCATTCTCCCCGGGAACCTCCTGGATGGGCCAGCCCTGCAGGTCCACTGTAGACTCGGAACCCCGAGGGAGGGCGCAGTCATGCAGGGCACTCACTTGTGGGGATGCAGGAGCCTCGTGCTGACTGACAGCCCAGGGCAGAGGGCGGAGGGAAGTGGAAGAGATCGGTCAAAGTGGTGGGAGAAATCATAGGGAAAGGATGCCAAACTTCTTGAAAGGTGGGGAGGTTTTGCAAAGCTTTGTGGGAGAAGAAGCTGAAGGCAGAGAGCGAGGAGTAGGTACAAGGCAGTGCAGGGGAATTTATCTAAATAGGCTTGTTTATGTATGATCATCCGCTTGCCTGAGACTGCCCTCTGTCAGGCGAAACAATAAGGTTAACTGACCACAGACTGTGCTGACTGCAGGCTTTCGGCATTATCTGTACTAAGTAAAAGCCAGCAGCTCTAGCTGTTCGGGGCTGCTCTCTCTCCTTCAACCACTAGTGCCGGCAGCCCTAGCTGCTCTTTCGCTGCATACCTGTGTCTGAGTACTCCTTTCATCTGTTGCTCGGCCAGGGTCTGCACGATGGACTCAGCAGGAAAGCGAGGCGGCAGCCCTGATCAGACTTGGCTCACCGGCCCCGCCTGCGTGAAACTCAATGTCCCCGGCATAGGTTCTGCTCCCAGCTGCCGCCGTCTTTGCTATAACGCTCCCTGCACCTGGACTTCCTTCCTGCTTCCCCTCTGTCCGCACCCACCAAGCGGTCACAGCATCCAAAACCCAGTGTTTCCCACATGCCAAGAACTCTCCGGAAATCCTTGGATGTGCTGCTTCCTTTTTTTTTTTTTTTTTTTTTTGAGATGGAGTCTTGCTCTGTCACCCAGGCTGGAGCGCAGTGGTGCAATCTTGGCTCACTGCAACTTCTGCCTCCCAGGTTCAAGCGATTCTCCTGCCTCAGCCTCCCAGGTAGCTGGGATTACAGTTGTGTGCCACCACGCCCAGCTAATTTTTTGTATTTTCAGTAGAGATGGGCTTCACCATGTTAGCCAGGATGGTCTCAATCTCCTGACCTCATGATACCCCTGTCTCAGTTTCCCAAAGTGCTGGGATTACAGGTGTGAGCCACCACGCCAGGCCCGCTGCTTCTTTTTTATTTTTATTTTATTTTTATTTATTTCTTTTTTAAAGACGGGGTTTCACCATGTTGGTCAGGCTGGGCTTGAACTCCCGACCTCAGGTGATCCGCCCGCCTTGGCCTCCAAAGTTTCTGGATTACAGGCGTGAGCCACCACGCCTGGCCTTCTTTTTTACCTTTTATGAGACAGAGTCTCACTCTGTCACCCAGGCTGGAGTGCAGTGGCAGGATCTTGGCTCACTGCAACCTCCGCCTCCTGAATTCAAATGATTTTCCTCCCTCAGCCTCCCAAGTAGCTAGGACTACAGGCACGTACCACCAAGCTTGGCTAATTGTATTTTTAGTGGAGATGGGGTTTGGCCATGTTGGCCAGACTGGTCTCAAACTCCTGACCTCAAGTAATTCGCCCACCTCGGCCTTCTAAAGTGCTGGGATTACAGGCATGAGTCCCACGCCCGGCCGGGATGCCTGCTTTTTACACATGCAGACTTTATCCCTCTAGTGTTATTTTGAGCTGAACTAACAAATAAAAAGGAGGCTGGGCGCAGAGGCTTGCGCCTGCAACCCCAACACTTTGGGAGGCTGAGATGGGAGGATCATTTGAGGCCAGGAGTTCCAGTCCAGCCTGGGCAACACAGTGAGACCTCAACTCTACAAAAGGTAACTATCCAGGCAAGATGGCACATTCCTGTAATCCCAGCTACTCAGGGACTGAGGCAGGAGGATCCGTTGAGCCTGGGAGGCTGAGGCTGCAGTGAGCTATGACTGTGCAGCTGCGCTCCAGCCTCAGTGACAGAGTGAGACCCTCTCCCCCAACAACAAAAAAAGACTTGGCCGGGCGTGGGGGCTCCAGGCTGTCTTGGTGTCATTTCCATTCCTCTCCCTCCGACTTGACTCCACAAGGCAGGTATGTCTGTCTCTGTGGCTCAGGCTGGAGTGCAGGGGTTCAATCATGGCTCACAGCAGCCTCGACCTCCTGAGTTCGGGCAATCCTCCTGCCTCAGCCTCTCAGGCAGCTGGGATGACAGGCACACGTCACCACACCAAGTTAATTTTTTAATTTTTATTTTATAAGGACGAGGTCTCACTATGTTGCCCACGCTGGTCTCGAACTCCTGGGCTCAAGTCATTCCTTCCAAGTAGGTGGGACTACAGGCACATGCTACCACACCTAATTTATTTTATTTATTTATTTATTTTTTTAGAGACGGGGTTTCCCCATGTTGGTCAGGTTGGTCTCGAATCCCCGACCTCAGGTGATCCACCCGCCTCGGCCTCCCAAAGTGCTGGGATTACAGGCGTGAGCCACCACGCCCAGCTGTTTTTTTTTATTTTTTGTAGAGACGGGGTCTTGCTGTGTTGCCCAGGCTGGTTTGGAACTCCTGGCCTCAAGAGATCCTCCCACCTCCACCTCCCCACGTATTGGGATTACAGGTGGAGCCACTATCCACATTTTACAGAAACTGAGGCTGAGAAAAGGAAAGCAACTAGCCTGAGATAATGCAGCCAGTCAGCAGCGGGGGGATTCAAACCTTCAAACCAGGTGCTGCAGGCTCCAGAGCCCATGTGCTCTAACAGGAGGTGGGCACCTGGTGGCGGGCACTGGGTTCCTGCCTGCCCAGCTCCCGGCTCTGGCCGGTCTCCTGCTAACAGACCCAGACTCGGCCTTCCAAAGTGCTGGGATTACAGGCGTTGAGCCTGGCCTGTTTCTTAAATTATAAATTTCTGTTTGTTTGAGAGATGGCATCTACCTATGTTGCACCCGGAGTAGCCTTCACCACTCACTCTAAGCCTGTGGGACTCAGTGGCTCAGGAAAGGGGTGGGAGAGGACATGACTGGACCTGGGCAAGCAGTAAACCATGCCTTCAAGCCTAAAGAGACTGATCCAGTCCCGCACAGCTCTGAACGCCTGCTGGGAGGAGAGCATCTCTCTCTCTCTGCAGGACTTGGCTTCAGGCTGGTGGCAGGGGGCAACATGGGCCCCTTGGTCTCTCAGACCAGGTCAGGAGAAGGGCATCACCAGGCGCTGTGGGTGGCACGGTAGCCCTGGCACTCACTCTGCCAGGGCGCAGCCTCCATGCTGGGGTGGACCTCGGCCCTGGGGACACAGGGCACTGCACACCAGCACGCAGCCACACCTGCAGGCGCCGCACACCCCGGTTCCATCAACCACGGCTTTCCCTATTTTCCTATTGCCAATGGAATTTCAGTTTCTGCCACTGAGTCCTACAGCAACACCAGACCAAAGCAGCACACCTCCAGACAGCTCCCGGGCTCGCCGGCCACAGGCCGACTTGCTCCTCAGAGGCAAGGCCACTCAGCATAGTCTCAGTTCCTCTCTGGGGCATGAAAGGTGCCTGATCTCCCCAACCAGGAGAGAAACTCCCGGAGAGCCAAGCCCACCCCCTTCCTATTCCGTAACTTCCCCGGCCTAGTGCACGTGGGTGCACAGCAGGCCCTCCATGATGATCTCAGGTGTCACTCCCAAGCCACTTCCTAAGGGCCTGCCATGACCCAGATATGACACAAGCGTGGTCTATACACCCATAATTTCTCTTTTTTTTTTTTTTTTTTTTTTTGAGACGAAGTCTCACTCTCACTCAGGCTGGAGTGCAGGTGCGATCTTGGCTCACTGCAATCGCCACCTCTGGGATTCAAGTGATTCTCCTGCCTTAGCCCCTCCTGAGTAGCTGCGATTACAGGTGTCCGCCACCACACCAGCTAGTTTTTTGTATTTTTAGTACAGATGGAGTTTCATCGTATTGGCCAGGCTGGTCTGGAACTCCCAACCTCAGGCAATCTGCCCACCTCGGCCACCCAAAGTGCTGGGATTACAGGAGGGAGCCACTGTGCCTGGCCTATATTTTTTTAATTATGAATTTGTCTGTTTGAGAGATGGGGGTCTACCTATGAGATGGGGTTGCCCAAGCTAGTCTTGAAGTCCTGGGCTCAAGCGATCCTCCCACCTCGGCCTCCCAAAACACTGGCATGAGCCACCACGCCTGGCACTGCCTGGTTCTCTTTAAGAGCTGCATCCTATTCTACCCAATACAGTGGTTTGGGGAGGGCCATTTAAGAGGCTGTTGTGGCCGGGCGCGGTGGCTCACGCCTGTAATCCCAGCACTTTGGGAGGCCGAGGCGGGTGGATCACGAGGTCAAGAGATCGAGACCATCCTGGTCAACATGGTGAAACCCCGTCTCTACTAAAAATACAAAAATTAGCTGGGCGTGGTGGCACGTGCCTGTAGTCCCAGCTACTCGGGAGGCTGAGGCAGGAGAA
>PVKV010012984.1:0-22544 GCA_004027835.1 Alouatta palliata | reverse complement strand
TTAACTCCGTCTCAGAAAAAAAAAAAAAAAAAAAAGAGGCTGTTGTTTCCAGTGGGGTGCAGGGGCTCAAGTCTATTATCCCAGCACCCTAAGAGGCCGAGGCAGGCTGATTACCTGAGGTCAGGAGTTCGAGACCAGCCTGGCCAATATGGAGAAACCCCGTCTATACTAAAAATACAAAAATAAGCTGGGTGTGGTGGTAGGCGCCTGTAATCCAAGCTACTCAGGAGGCTGAGGCTGGAGAATCCCTGAGACCCAGGAGGCCGAGGTTGCAGTGAGCCCAGATCACACCACTGTATTCCAGTCTGGGCGACAGAATGAGACCGTGTCAAGAAAAAAAAAAAAAAAAAAAAAGGCTGTTGTTCTGGTACACATTGTTCTAGCAACTACCCCTGTCTTAAGTCTTTCCATCCATGATGTATGCACGTTTTTCCCATGAATTAATTCCTACAGGTGAAATTAGCAGTTAAAAGAAAGACATAATCAATTTGGCTGAATTTTGCTGACTGTTGCCAAATGACCCCTAGCAGGTAGTCCTAACACCTTTTCAACACTGAAGCATGACAGGCCTGTGCGGGAGGAGGGGTGTGCCTCCTCTACCACTAAAGGAGGAAATTCCAGAAGGAGGACCTCAGGATCCTGAAAGAGTCTGCAACACTCTCCCTGGCCTGAAGCAGGGCTGTTATTTACATTCCCTTCTGGTGACATCACGGGGTGGCTCCAGGGAGGCTGGCCCACAGCAAACTCACCAAATAAGGCTGGAGGCTCTACAAAAGGAGGCAGGGCCTAGTGGAGACTGGCTGGCCTGGAGGAGGCGGGGTCCCAGGGGACCCTCCAAGGCCCAGGCAGGCAGGAAACCAGCTGCCGCCCTGCAAGAGGAAACCTCTGCCTTTTCCCACAAGAATGTGAAACAATTGACAGAGGTATGGGCCCAGCTGGGAGACACTGCCCTTCCTTCCCCTCACTTTAAACATGCAAGAGCTGGGAAAAAACTAGAGTGTCTTCCACAAAAGAAGATTAACACAGGGAGAATTCTTTTTTTTAAATAAATGAGGTTTCACTCTATGGTCCAGGCTGCAGTGCAGCGGCACAATCAGAGCTTACTGCAGCCTCCAACTCCCAGGCTCAAGTGATCCTCTTGTCTCAGCCTGCCTAGTAGCTGGAACTACATGGATGGGCTACGACACCTGGCTAATTTTTTTTCACCTTTATTTTTTGCAGAGATGGAGTCTTGCTATGTCACCCAGGCATAAGACAGATCTTTTTTTTTTCTTTTCTTTTTTTTTTTTTTTTTTTTAAAGACTGGGTTTCACCATGTTGGTCAAGCTGGTCTTGAACTCCCGACCTCAGGTGATCCGCCCGCCTTGGCCCCCAAAGTGCTTGGATTACAGGCGTGAGCCACCGCGCCCGGCCAGATCTTTTTTTTTTCTTGAGACAGAATCTTGCTCTGTCACCCAGACTGGAGCACAGTGGCACAATCCTCGGCTCACTGCAACCTCCATTCCGAGGTTCAAGCGATTCTTCCACCTCAGCCTCCTGAGTAGCTGGGACTACAGGTGCGTGCCACCACGCCCGGCTAATTTTTGTATTTTTTTTTTTTTTCTTTAGTAGAGATTGGGCTTTACCATGTTGTCCAGGATGGTCTAGATCTCTTGACCTCATGATCCGAGGCCCGCTTCGACCTCCCAAAGTGCTGGGATTACAGGCGTGAGCCACTGTGCCCGGCCAACAGATCTTTTAATAACAAAAACAGCTGGCATCTACAGCTCTGGTGCCCCATGCCAGGCATGGTATTGGCTGCTGTCATGGCTCAATTATTTTCCTCCCCACAGGAAACTACATAGAGGATTCCTACGCAAGAATTCACAGCCGGGGCCGTCTGACTCCAAGGCCCAAATTCACTCCACCAGCACATGATACTGACTCACTCCTTCTTGGGATACAGGGTAAAGGACCGGAAAGTAGAGTTACCATTCAGAAAACCCCACAGCACTTTTCTCCTACCCTGGAGCCCAGCCCAGCTCACCTGCCCAGCTCCTCCCCCATCTCATAGTGGTCCTCCACGTCCTCCTGCCGGAACGTGGACATGGCGGCAGGTCTGCCTTCCAGCAGCTTCCACTCCAGGGAAAATGCAGTCACCGCAGCCTGGTGACAGGACCTCAGGAGTCCCCTAACGATGACCCTGGAGGAGACAGGGAAAGAGAGAAGGGAGGAACTGAGACACCACCCGTATCTCCTACATAAATGGACAGACCTGCCTGCCAAACACAAGCCTCCCACCTCTCCACTCTGAAGCTCCAAAACTCCTCACAGAGGGGCAGCGTTTAGTGGGCTGGGTCCTGTCATGTCACCTCTTTTAGAGCTCCAAGGCCACCCAAAAGGTCGGTAACAGCCCCAAAGGACCACCTTCACCCAGCAGAACTCCATCCAGACACATCACTATGATTTCCTCGAGGCTGCCTGCGTTCTTTCTTTGCCTCTCCCTCCTAGACTTCTGCCCATCTGCTCAGCCGAAGTCCTCCAGCATTCCTGCAAGTTCCCCAGGCTCTCAACCCCAAATCCCAGGGCTCCCTTACTCCCTGGTCAGTGTCTTATCGAAGTAAAAGTCTACTTCTTTTTTTGTTGTTGTTGCTATTTTTGAGAAGGAGTCTCGCTCTGTCGCCCAAGCTGGAGTGCAGTGGCACGATCTCGGCTCACTGCAACCTCTGCCCGGGTTCAAGCGATTCTCCCACCTTGGCATCCCAAAGTGCTGTGATTCCGGTCACAGCTGCCAGATTAAGTTATTACCTTAACCCCTCCTTGTCCCTACCCTCGGCAGGTCTCTTAAGACCCTTATCAATAAAATGCCCCCGCCCCCATCATCTCTGACTCCCTCCAAATCCGAATTTTCCAAAAACGACGACGCCTTCCACTCTTCTGCAAGCCCCCTTTGCCTCCCCACTTCTCCGACCTCCACCGTCCTTGCAGGATTAACGTCTTCCTCCCCGCCCCACGTATCAAACTCCCCCAACCGCAGTCTCCCCCACCCCAAAAACGGGCGTCCAAAGAGGCCTCATCTGAGTCTCCTCCACCGTCTTCCGCCCCCTCTCGCCCGCAATCTCCGCACAAGCCCCTAAACAGACCCCCAGTGGCTTTCTCCGCAGAATCCCTCCCAAGACCTTCCCTCCCTAAGCCTCCGCTCCAGCATCCCGGGGGCCGCCACACCCCTCAGCAGGCCCGGCCGAGCCCCTTCTCCATTTCGGCCACCCAGACTGGTCCCCAAACCTACCAGCCCCTCAGGTTCTCTCCCTACCCCGTTCTCCGCGGGCCCCCGGAGCGCCGTCCCCGCCCCACCCAGCCCTCTAGCCTCGACCTGAGCCCGTTTCTCACCCTCCTCAGCCCCAGACCCTGCCCCGCCGCGCTGGCCACTGCCGCCTCCTCCAGCCGCCGCGACGCGCCTGCGCCGGCGTCACCGTACCCGCCAGTGCCCGCCCCTGGGAAGCGGACACCGCTGCCTATTGGCCAGCCCGCCCGCCGCTCGTGCGGCACCTCGACGTCCCACCCCCAGCTGCCTTTTCAGCCCCCGCACCCGGATGCGGCCTCGCCATTGGCTTAGAGACTGACGTCCCCTGATTTGATTGGCTGTAGTGGACGCTGGTCAAGAGGACGGAAAAAAGGCCGACTTCCGGACTCCCCGCCCGCCTCTCCTCTGACCCTGGTGCTGAAGCTGCGAGAAGCGAGGCTGAAGCCCTGCATCCCGCTTCCTGCCTTTCTGGAGCACGGGATGCGCGAATGGATGGCTCACCTGTGGCTGAGGGCGCATTGCAGCTCTTGGGGTGGACCCTGGGACTGCTTTAATCCCTATGTGGCAGTTTCTTCCTCTGAAAACTGTTACCCCGATTCTAAATACTTAAAATGCAAATAAGGTCATTCCAGGGTTGTCATTCACAGGGTCCTGTTCGTCTCAAAATTGAGGATAAAACAGCGAACATTTGATTGAGACTTAGTATGTGCCAACTGACAACACTGGGAGGTAACGTATTATTTCCCCCATTCTACAGGTGAAAAAACTGAGACTCAGAGACGCTTAGTACCTCCCCGACCATGGTCACATAGCTAACAAAGGGCAGAGCTGAGATTCATGGCCATGTAGGCGTAAACCCAAAGCCAATATTCAACCACCACAGATCAGACCGCCACCATCAGACACAAGACCCTATGTATTTTTATTTATTTATTTTGAGACAGAGTCTGGAGTGCAGTGAGGCTGAGGCTGGAATGCAGTGCTGCAATCTTGGCTCACTGCAGCCGTGACCTCCTGGGCTCAGGCGATCATCCACCTTAGCCTCCGGAGTAGCTGGCATTACGTGTGCCACCACGCCTGGCTGATTTTTTAGTTTTTGGTGGGGGGGGTCTCACTATGTTGCCCAGGCTGGTCCTGAACTCCTGGCCTCAAGTGATCCCCCCACCGCCGCCTCCCAAAGTGCTGGGATTACAGGTGTGAGCCACCACGTCCGACCCCGGATGACGTCTTCACAGATCCTGTTTTAACTCCAGATGCCCTCCTCATTGACCACCACTCAAGTAATGTGATCAATGAATCACTCTGCTCCATCTGCAAAGCAAACCCAGGACATGCTCCTGGGCTTATGAACCTTCACCCCCACTGTTACCACGTCCACATAACTGAACTTAATATAACATAAATCCATGACATGTAACTCATCAATAATAAAGTTATGGCCGGTGCGGTGGCTCACGCCTGTAATCCACCACTTTGGAAGGCCAAGGCGGGTGAATCATGAGGTCAGGAGATCGAGACCATCCTGGCCAACATGGTGAAACCCCTCCTCTAGTAAAATACAAAAAATTAGCCAGGCTAAAATCACACCACTGCACTCCAGCTGGGCGACAGAGCAAAACTCCACCTCAGAGATGAATAAATAAATAAGAATTATTACTTCTCTGAAAAGTAAGTTCAACATTTTGGGAAGACTTAATAATCCCAGCACTTTAGGAGGCTGAGGTGGAAGGATCACCTGAGCCCTAGAGGTCAAGGCTGCCTGACCCAGGTACTAAATTCATTTTTTATTTACATTTTTTAATTTACATTTTCAACATACAGTGGGTTGGCCAGGCATGGTGGCTCAAGCCTGTAATCCCAACACTTTGGGAGGCCAAGGCAGACAGATTACTTGTGATGATTGCAGGGCACGGTGGCTCACACCTGTAATTCCAGCACTTTGGGAGGCCAAGGCGGGCGGATCGCCTGAGGTCAGACCAGACTGGTCAGCATGATGAAACTCCATCTCCACTCAAAAATACAAAAATTAGCCAGGTGTGGTGGGCAGGCACCTGTAATCCCAGCTACTCAGAAGGAGAGAATCGCTTGAACCTAGGAGGCGGAGGTTGCCATTAGCTGAAATCGAGCCACTGCACTCCAGCCTCGGCGACAAGAGTGAAACTTCATCTCAAAAAAAAAAAAAAATCAAACAAAAAAACAAAGATAACAGCCTTTTCCCAAAAACGGCCAGCTGAGAACTAGACTCTTGATTGAGAAATAGACTATATGACTAACAAATTAGCAACAGGATTAGAAATTATGGTTTAGGAGTCACACAGCTGGAGGCTACAAGATTCTTACCCTCAGACCAGGCGAGGTGGCTCATGCCTGTAATCCCAGCACTTTGGAAGGCCGAGGTGGGCGGATCACCTGAGGTCAGGAGTTCAAGACCAGCCTGACCAACATGGAGAAACCCTCTCTCTACTAAACCGACAAAAAAAAATTAGACAGGCGTGGTACTGAGTGACTGTAATTCCAGCTACTCAGGAGGCTGAGGCAGAACTGCCTGAACCTGGGAGGCAGAGGTTGCGGTGAGCCGAGATCACGCCGTTGCACTCCAGCCTGGGCTACATGAGCAAAACTCCGTCTAAATTAAAAAAAAAAAAAAGGATTCTCATCCTCTCTGAAGGGCTCCTAAGATCAGGGCTTGAGGTATTTTGCAGACCCTGCACTTGATGGATCACCTGGCCCCATCCAGATCTGTTAATTGGCTCATCTGATTTTATGGCCCCCTAAACGGAGGAACCCACTCAGCTGAAAGACAGCTTAGGCCAGGTGCGGGGTGCCTCATGCCTGTAATCCTAGCACTTTGGGAGGCGGGCGCAGGCAGATCACCTGAGGTCAAAAGTTTGAGACCAGCCTGGCCAACACGGTGAAACCCTGTCTCTACTAAAAATTCTACTAAAAATACAAACATTAGCCAGGCATGGTGGCGCGAGCCTGTAGTCTCAGCTACTTGGGCGGCTGAGGCAGAACCGCTTGAACCTGGGAGGCAGAGGTTCCAGTGAGCCAAGATTGTTCCACTGCTCTCCAGCCTGGCAACTCCTTCTCAAAACCAAACAAAAAAACACTAGGGCCTAATGTGGTGCCTCACCCCTGTAATCAATGTGGGCGGATCTCCTGATGTCAGGAGTTCAAGACCAGCCTGGCCAACATGGTGAAACCGGCTCACCTAAAAATACAAAAATTAGCCAGACAGGGTGACCGGCACCTGTAATTCCAGTTGCTCAGAAGGATGAAGCACGAGTCGCTTGAACCCTTGAACCTGGGAGGGGGAGGCTGCAGTGAGATGAGATCACGCCACTGCACCACAGCGACAGAATGAGACTTAACCTCAAAGAGAGTACTCCAAGTTACCCCTTGCTACTGGGAAACGTCAGTTATGGCCCCCAATTCAACTGGGACAGCCATGCCAAACCTCAGGCACACCCATATGTGGGCAGTGCAGGGCCAGAGGGGACCCTCCCTCTTGCCAGGAACCCACAGCACTATTCCATAGCACCCACCTGCCATCCTGAGGACAAAAAAAAAGGTGAAAAATGATGTTCACCTTATTCTTGCTAGCATTGAGGAGACTGGGCCTCCTCACGTCTTAGGCACCACTTAGAAAATAAATGAGGTTGGGTGTGGTGGCCCACACCTGAAATCTCAGCACTTTCAGAGGCTGAGGCAGGATTGCTTGAGCCCAGGAGACGCAGACTAGCCTGGACACAGTGGCTCACACCTGTAATTCATCGCACTTTGGGAGGCTGAGGCGGACAGATCACTTGAGGTCAGTCCGACACCAGCATGGCCAGAGCAAAATTCCCTCTCAAAATTAGCTGGGAAAGGTGGTGCATGCCTATCGTCCCAGCGACTCGACAAGTTGAAGCAGGACTGCTTGAGTTCAGGAGGTGGAGGGTGCTGTCAGCTGACGGCACTACTGCACCCCAGGCTGGAAGACAGCAAGACCTTCCTTCTAAAAAAATGTTCAAAAGGCAGGCTGTGGTGGCTCACGCCTGTGATCCCAGCATTTTGAGAGGGTGAGGTGGGTGAATCACAAGGTCAGGAGTAGAGATCAGCCTGGCCAAGGTGAAACCGTCTCCATTAAAAATACCAAAATTAGCAGGGTGTGGTGGTGGGCGCCTGTGGTCCCAGCTACTCGGGAGGCCAAGACAGAAGAATCACCTCAAACCGTGAAGTGGAGGTTGCAGTGAGCTGAGATTGCACCACAGCACTTCAGCCTGGGAAGTAGAGTGAGACTGTCTCAAAAAAAAAAAAAAAACTGATGGGTTTCCAGGAGCTAGTCAGGACTAAGGTGACCAGAGAAACCTGATGAACACAACTTGCGAGTTCAGCCAGGTGCTGTGGCTCACGCCTGTAATCCAAGCACTTTCAGAGGCCAAGGCAGGCATATCACAAGGTCAAGTTCGAGACCCGCCTGGCCAATATTGTGAAACTCCAACTCCACTAAAAATGCAAGCTGGCCGGGCGTGACAGCTGGTGCCTGTAATCCCGGCTACTCGGAAGGCTGACTGAGGCAGAACTGCTTGAACCCAGGAGGTGGAGGTTGCGCACACATCGCACTCTAGGCTGGGTGACAGAGTTAAGACTCCGTCTCAAAAAATTTAAAAGCAAGCAGATGCGTTTCTAGGAAGCTCATCAGGACTGGGGTCAGGACCACAGAAAATTGGATGGCAGAGAGAACTTGTGAGCTCATAAGCAAGTCGGAGGGTCGCTGAAGACTGCAAGATCCAAACCGGGAGCCCCACGATCCACAAGGCCACGGAAACGCAGGGACATCTTGTAGTTTACTTCCTTGCCACACCGATCCTACTTTAAGTGTGCAGCAGACCCATGCAGCTGGCAGTTCCTTCTCTCAACGACACAGGGGTAGGACATTCTCATCATTCTAGAACGTTCTGACAGACGCAGCCGCAGGCTGCACCTAACTAGGGCCCGGGTCCCCTTCCAGGTTCTCATGAACCCGGTACTGGGCAGCCCTGCTCCCATGAAGACGGTGCGAGAAAGACCCAGCATGGAGTCACCACCATATCAAATTTATTATTCCAATGGCACTAGTACAAGCTGGAGGTGCTCATAGTGACAGCCGCACAGAACTTCCTGCCTGCTAGAAATTATCTGCTTGTTCCTTTCCCCTTTCTGGGGCAAGAGCCGCAACAGGCCAATTACCCAAATAAACCTCTTAATGCGTTTGTTAAATTTGTTTGGACATCTGAGTTTCCCTCTGAAGAAACGGAAAGTGTTGGGTGTCCCATCCCACCTCCCCCTCCCCCACAGGCCCAGTAAGTCCCTGCAGAGGGCGTGTCTGCTGCCTCTGGACTCTGGAAATAAATATCGAAAGAAACGGCATCAAGTGTTGAGGTTGAGCGATGGCACGCAGCGGGCCCCAGAAACCTCTCAGGGGAGCGTCACTGTGTCGGGACAGTCTCCAGGTGTCGTCTGAGAACGTGAGGACATGGTGCTGTGGGTGCCGTGAGTCCCCGGGGCGGCAGACGCTGCAATAAGTGCCATCTACAATTTGTCCAGGAAGTTGTCCAGGGCCGGGATGCCTTCCTTCAGGCCCTTGCGCTTTCGGGTCTCCGCCACCACCTGGCTGGGGCGGCTGGTGTTGTCGAAGGGGTCTCCAGGCAGGATCTGCCAGTGGTCGAACACGCACTGGGGGAAGGCCTGACCGCCCGTGTTAGACCTCAGGTCGGCGGTGAAGCCTGCAGAGGGAAGCAAGAGGCTCGCTGGGCCACCAGGAAGGTGGTGGGGCAAGAGAAGCTACTTCCTCAGCCAGTCACCCTGCAGACCAGACACAGCCTGGTGCCCAGCACTTCACCAAGGCCTGCTCAAAGGCCACTCCTGGGACTGACGCCCCTGCTCATTCTGGACGACCCTGTGCAACAGCTCAGCCAGAATCCTTCTCACCCTGAAGATGAGAGAGCCCTCCTTGGTGAATTTAGTGATTTTGGGGTCACATGCCTCAGGCCACCTCCTTTAACCCCCTGCTCAGCTCAACTGGGCCTCTGTCCCTCCTCCCTCACTTCCAGGGCTCTGTGGGCCAGGCCACGCTGCAACTCACCGAAGGACTCATTGACAGGCAGGTATGCCTTGACGACAAACATGGGGGTCCCGGCCACCTGAGACTCCTCGAACACGTGGCCCCGCTTCCTGTTCAACACCCCATAGATGCCACCAACCACCTGCTCTGGGCACTGCCGGAATGGAAGAGATACCGTCAGTGGCTGTCGGGCAGGACAGGGGCAGGATCAGAGGCGGGTGGGGGGGCCTCACCTGGATCTCCACCAAGTAGATGGGCTCCATGAGGCGCGGCTGGGCAGTCAGCACACTGGCGTAGAGGCAGCGCCGCGCCGTGGGGATGATCTGACCACCCCCGCGGTGGATGGCATCGGCGTGCAGGGTCACGTCGTGGACATCGAAGCGCACGCCCCGCATGTTCTCCTCACACAGCGCACCCTGGGCAAGGGGAGAGCCACCGTCAAGGGCCGAATACACCCTGGCTATTGCCCTCCCCATGCCCAGCCCTGCAGGTCTCCACTGAAGGGACTGGCCTTGCCCACCTCAGCCCCATTAGGGTCCCTTGTCCCAGAAAGGAGGACCATGAGGTCCCCTCTAGAGGCTGCAAGCATGGGTGTGGTCTGCCTGTGGTGAGCTGTGCCTCACCTCCTTGGTGGCCCACTGGAAGCCGGCCACCACACTGTCCTTGATCTCGTTGAGGTACTGCACACCCTTGGTGATGTCGGTGAGGATGTTGGGGCCGGTGCCGTCGGGCCCAAAGCACCAGATCTTGCGGGCCTCGGCCACATCCCACTCGTACTTCTCGGCCAGGTAGCGTGCCCGCTGCTTGAGCTCCTGGCGGGCAGACACCTCGCCTTTGTCGATGTCCTCAGCCAGGCCATCGGGGAAGGGCCGTGCCTTCATGTACAGCCGGTTGTGCTTGTTGGGGGACTTGGAGAGGCAGAGCACGTTGGACTCTTCACTGACTGTCTCACGGTATGAGACGACAGGATCAGATTTCTGCAGAAAAAAGAGGAAGGTCACACACCTGCCTGGAGGAAGCGGGGACTTAAGCAGAGGCATCCTTAAAAGATTTTCTCAGCGAGGCGGACTTAATACAGCCTGGCAGAGCCACGCCAGTCAGAATCAAGGAGTCAGTGCTGCACTGGCAAACACATCTCATCCCCATCCAGGACAAGGAGCAGGGCCCCACCGAGCTCTCCTGCACAGGAAACCACAGGCTTGCGCAATTCTAAGCATTCATGGGTGAGAAACAAGGTCTGGGGAAGGCTTGGCCCGACCCCACTGAGCATTTGTTTGTGGACAGAAGCCAGTGGGATGAGCTGTCTGTAAGGAACTCACAAACAGCCCCGCTTGCTGGGCACGGTGGCTCATGCCTGTAATCCTAGCAGGTTGGGAGGACCAAGGCAGGTGCATCATGAGGTTAGGCGTTCAAGACAAGCCCGGCCAACACGGTGAAACCCAGCCTCCACTAAAAATCAGCTAAGCATGGTGGCAGGCACCTGTAATCTCAGCTACTTGGGAGAACGCGGCAGGAGAATCGCTTGAAGCTGGGAGATGGCAGATTGCAGTGAGCAGAGATGGCCACTGCACTGCAGCCTCTAGGACAGGAGCACACCATCTCAACAGGAAAAGAAACAGTCCCACATGTCTGTAGAAGACCCTAATGAAGAGACTTAAAGAACTAAGACAAGACCAAGGCCAAAATCAAGTCTAGGAGCCTGTGTAGAGCCCAGCTCAGCTTCAAAGCTGAGGGCGGCATTGAGTGCCCAGAGCGCAGTGGAAACAGACCGTCTCAGCCTAAGGAGCGTGGGACACAGCTGATCACTGGTGCTCCCGCAGCGCACCTTGATTGGGATGCAGGCGTGGTCCTCTTCCAGGTCCTTGAGGCAGATCTCCAGGTGCAGCTCGCCGGCACCTGCGATGATGTGCTCTCCCGACTCCTCGATGATGCACTGAAAGGGACATGCGTCAGCACCAGCACGGGGGGAGTGGGGCTGGGAACAGGCTCCCTGCTTCCCTTTAGCTGGGGAGAAACTGAACTCTACCAGGACAAGATTTCAGAGGAAGGTGCCGGGATCCTGGGACCACCTGAGGCATCACAAAGCCCACAGACGCTTCGTGCTGCTTCTCAGCAGCAAGAACTACAGAAATTTAAGACCACGAGCTACTGTGCACATACACAGAGCAGGCTAAGAGAAGTGGTGGCTGTCTGGGCAGGAGTCCCCATTTATAGGACTTCTACCTTCGAGGCATGATCCCCATGCAAGCAGGGGTTTTCCACACAGTTGGGAATCCCTCCTTTCCAATCTTACAACCACAGATGAGGCCTAAGCCATCACCCCTCAAGAGTGTCTACCCACAGCGGGTGCACTCCGCACCCACCTGCACCATGGGGTCGGACTTGGCCAGCCTCTTCAGACCCTCCACCAGCTTGGGCAGGTCGGCTGGGTTCTTGGCCTCCACAGCCACCCTGACGACAGGGCTGACGCTGAACTTCATCACACGCATGTTGTGGGCATGCTCGAAGGTGGTGATGGTGCCCGTCTTCACCAGGAATTGGTCCACACCCACGAGGCCCACAATGTTCCCACAAGGCACATCCTCGATGGGCTCCACGTAGCGGCCCATCATCAGGATAGTTCTGGGAAGAAGCAGAAGGCAATGGTTCTGCTGGGTCCTCTAGGTCCAGGGTGGGTCCCTCCCAGAGTTGGCGGCCCGCCTGCCTGGTCGCAAGGCAAGCAGGTGGCTTCCATTAGGCCCCGACTGCTGCGTGGGAACTGCCAGAAAAACCATCCTCTTTGGAGTCACCGCCCTCTCCCTGGGTATGGAACAAGACTGCTGCCACCAACTTGGAGCCCAGGAACAGATGTGCTAAGGTTTGCTGTGCCCTAGGGCTTGTGCCGTCTCCAGGGACTCCCTCACCAGGCCGTGATGACAAAAGCCATGGCTGGCAAAAGTGTCACGCTACACTCCGTCCATGCTCCTCACTTCAAGCTCCTGACTGGCCATGACCCAGCTGCTCACCTCTGGATTGGCTTCAGGTAGAGATCCTCCTTCTTCCCGGGGGTGTAGTTCGGACCCATGATCCTGACCTTCAGGCCGGTGGAGACCAGCCCCGAGAAGACCCGTCCAAAGGCGTAGAACCGACCTTTGTCGGAGGTTGGCACCATTTTGGAAATATACATCATAAGGGGGCCTTTGGGGTCACAGCTTTTAATGCCTGAGGGAACAGAGGAAACCCACAAGGTTGATTGCAGCTCAGCTCCTCCTTTTGGAACCCTGCAGCCCACGCAACCTTGGCAATGGCAAGGCTTCCAGCACAGCCTCAAGCTGCAGCTCAGGCCTGGCCCCAGGACCACATACCCATAGCAGCCTCGTCGTCCGGGGGCCCCTCATACAGGAGCTCGCAGCGGTACTTCTGGGCTGTCACAGGGGAGGGCAAGTGTATGGTGATCATCTGCAACAAGGCGTCTCCAGCGGGCAGCCAGCGGCGCATCACAGCCTGCGCGGCAGAGGGGCGGCGCATGAGACACTTGGGGAGCCCAGGAGGGCCCGGTGCACAAGCCAAGGAAGCCAAAGTCAGGAGCCACCTTCTCCCACAAAGCACGTCCCCTCCTGGAAGGCAGCAGAGGCCAGGCACACACCTGCCAAGGCCCTCACCCACACCTTTCCCAGATGCGGCTGGCTGCTGGAATTGACTTCAGCAGCACCCGGAGCCTAAAGGGGCAGCCGCTGTCCCTGCCCAGCTGAGGACCTCGGCCCCCAGGCCTGTGCCGTCAGAGCACCCGGAGAACGCAGCGAGCACTGCCCCCGTCCCGAGGCCAAGCCCGGGCCGCACCTTCAGCAGGGGTTTGCCTTCCTTGTCCTTGTCCTCACTATCCAGCTTGATATCCAGCTTCTCTATCAGTTTTGCCGTCTCCTCCTTCTTGAAATTCATGATCGCGTCGAACACCTGAATTCACCACCCGGAAACAAGAAAGCACGTTTGGGAACAGCACGAGGATGCCCGGTGCTGCTTCCTCAAGAGACCTGGGCCAGTGCGAGGGCAACGCAGGAGCGGGAGCAGGCATGGCCTGCCCACCAGAGGCCCAGCCAGCTGAGCAGATCAGGACCTGGAGGGCACATCACGGCAGAGCAGAAGAAAAAGCCCATTCTGATTTCTAGACAAGTGCACAAGCCCTGACTTAATCACTGAACGGTCCCCTGTAACCACAGCCCCAGGTTACCCACCCCCACCAAACGGGCAGTCCCAAGGCTCTGGCCTTGCAGTCTAGATCTCAGGAGAGGAGCCCTGACTCCATCTTAGGAGCTGGGCCTCCTCCTGTCTCATGCCTGCCCCACAGGGAGATGGGACCAGTCAGCTAACAGGCAAGTGGGGGAGCCCCCAGGTCCAAGCGCCAATAGTCCCACTGGCACACACAGCACAGGGTGCTGGCACAGGCCTCCCGCCTACCTTGAAGATGGGGTCCAGGATCAGCTGGCAGAAGGTGCGAGGCAGTTTCTTCCCATCGGGGCTGCTGGCGGACTTGCTGAACTTGCCAGTGGCGGGGTCAAAGTACCTTGCGGGCAGAGACCAAGTCGGAACAAGTCAGGGCTGCCTGAGGGCTGCCAAGAGGACATGCTTGGGCAGGACTCTGTGGGGCGACTGATAGGCTTCAGCTGCGCCACAAACACCACACTGCACCCCTGCATCTTGGACAAGGGCTCTGTAGGGTGACCAGTGGGCACGAGCCATGCCGTGAATACCGCACCATAATCCCGTGTCACTGCCACTCCCCTCAGGTGTCAGGAACTCCCCATCATATCCCGTGGGGCTCACCTGTCACCCCACAGCTTCTTCATCATGTCCTCCACTTTCTTGGCCCGCTCAGCAGGCCCCAGCTGGCCCTCCCCCTTGGCAGCAAACTTGGCCACGTACATCTCGGCAAACTGCTTCAGGGTGAAGGCCCACCCGTGGAGGCCAGACCCGAAGCCCACAGTACCAAGGACAGGATCGATCTGCAAGCATGAGAAGCAGGAAACAGCAATAAGCAGGGCCCCTGGGCAGAGCCTGTAGCTGCAGGCCAAGTGCCAGGGGTGCAAGTCTCAGACACTGGATTTCTTCAGCAGACATCAGGTCAAAGTGAAGAAATGGTCAGTCATCACAAACAAGGGGTCAGCCCCGCCTGCAGTCCCTCCGCCACCCAGGGGCGCCTCTCCCTGCACCCATCTCCTATGGCTGCCCAAAGGTCAAGAGCTAGTCAAGTCGGTTGAGAACATACCATCCCATTCTGTCACCCCATTAATCCTGCCAATAACACACTTCTGGCCCTCTCAGGTCAACTCTGTCCCCCAACAGCTCCTCAGAACCCCGCTGTAGAAGTACCCCACCCAGCCAGGGAAGGCTGTACCATGATGTTGCCCATGGGGCCACTCTCGCCCTCGCCATAGGTGGAGATGATGACGTTCACGTTTTCCACAATGCGCTGGAAGGTCTGGTAGAGCTCCTCGGGCTCCAGCTGCAGCTCCAGCAGGGCGCGATCCATCTTGTTCATCATCAGCACAGGCTTGATGCGCTCAGCAATGGCCTGCCGCAGCACCGTCTCGGTCTGCACGCACACGCCTGGGGACGCAGGGGACCGGGCGCAGTGTCAACCTCAAGCTGGAAAGGCCCCGGGTTCTGGGCCTTGCCTCAGGACTCAGTGCTTACCTGACACGCAGTCCACCACCACCAAGGCGCCGTCGGTGACTCGGAGGGCAGCAGTCACCTCCGAGGAGAAGTCCACGTGCCCGGGGGAGTCGATGAGGTTGATGAGGAAGCCAGCGCCATCCTTGCTCTGCTTGATGAAGTTCAAGTCGTTCTCTGACAGCTCGTAGAAGAGGGAGATGGCACTGAGGAAGGGAGGGACGGGTCAGGGGACAGGAGCCACACCTTGCCCAGGGAGGCTGGGATGCTGTCAGAAGCCAGGCTGCTCCTCCATGACTCATCCCTGGAGAGACTCCCTTAAGAGCCAACCCACCCTTGTACTTTGCCTCTGCATTCCCCTCTCCTGAAGACAGGAATCTCCTGGTACCAGGTCCACAGCCAGCTCCTCAGAGCCAGAGCCCTCCTGTCCAGATTCCCCTCCTAGCCGACTTGGTTTCCCCCAAGACTCATCACACCCAACTCAAAATAACAACTAAAAGACCCAGCTAGACAGCCAAAGCCTTCAAAGACTCCAACCCTTCCCTCCTCATATCTCCCTCATCTCCAGCAGAAACGAAAAGCTTAAGCCAAAAACCCTCACAGTGGCACCAATTCAGAACAAGAAGAAGCTGGGGTCACTGTGCTCACCTTTTAGACTCACCCTACTCACATCAGGGGCCAGAAACTGTCATGAAATGAATGCTGTCCTGTGCAACACAGGAGTTTCCCAGCATTCCTTGTGCCAGGAAAGCCCTCCCCTTCCAAGTGTCACAGACAGGAGTTTCCCAGTATCCCTAGTGCCAGAACACCCTCCCCTCCCAGATGTTCTCCAGATATTTCAAAACTCTCCAGATATTTCAAGAGCGGAGAAAAGTCCCCCAGGGAGGGAGACCACTGAGTTAAGCCCCCTCTTCAAGACACCCATCCAGCTCCCAGTACCCTCATCCCTGTGCCTCTCCAACCTGTCTTGCTAGACTGAACCTCACTCATTCTTCTCAAAAATTAAAAAACCAAGGGAAACAGACACTGTCTAGTCTCCCCTCTCCCACCCTCGCCCAGTGGCTTCCAGCTGCCAGGCCAGCACCTCCCTGCCAGGGTGCAGAGGGCACGGGGAGCTCACGTTGACTTAATGGTGATGCAACGCTCCTGCTCATCCTTCCGGGTGTCAGTGAAGCGTGTCTCCCCGGCTCGGGCAGAGGCGATGATGCCAGCCTTGCACACGAGGGAGTCTGTCAGCGTGGACTTGCCGTGGTCCACGTGGGCAATGACAGACATGTTTCGGATGTTGGCCTTCTTGTCCATGATGGCGCGGATCTGGTCTACCGTGAAGTTCACCTGGGCAAGTAGGGGAGGCTCAGACAAGCTCGCCATTTCCAGAAACACAGCTTGGCATGGAGCATTCAGTCCAAACGAAACACCAGGCCAAAGGCCGGGGGGGGGTTGTTGCTAGGGTGCCAAGCCCATCCAATCTTGCCAGCCTAACACCCCTTAAGAATCACCACGCAATCTCCAAAGAACCACCGTTAATAAGGGTCACTCAGGATTGACAACCCAGAAATAAACCTCCTCGGGAATAAAACCAGGTGGCAACAGATTTCCTTGGTATCAAGCACGATACTAAGAAGTATTTAGGATCAAACACATAAGGGATGGACCCGCTCCCAAAAGCCCCTCCCTCCACGTTGTCACCAGGCTACCCAGGATACCCCGACGAAAAAGCTTCATTATAAAATGCCAGGTAACCCCTCGGCAAGGGACTCAGACAAGGCCACCCACCCCAGGAGATAACGGGGAGCCTAAACTGCCCTAACAGGCACAAAGCTACACCTCGTGTCTCAAAAGACACTGCACATTTGGAATACACAGTAAGGACAAGCGCGTAAGGCCGACGGTTAACCTCGGGAGAGAATATTTGGAGAGCAAAGGGGGGAGCCTTTCACGCATCGCTTTGCTCGTTCTGCCATTTCCCTGCCGCCCCTAGTCCTCCGGCAGAAAATCGATCTCAAACTTGCGGCCCGCGGGTTACATAAGACGCTTTCCCGTCTCCCCGCTTCCACCGCGGTGCCCGCCATTACAACGCCTGCCACATCATCATTCCCCACCCCCATCCCCGCCACCACCCCAGCTCCAGCCGGATCCGGGCAAGGTTACGGCGTCCCCGGAAGCGGGGAAGGGGCTCGGCGAACAGAGCGGCGCACAGACATGGCGGCGGCCGCTTCCCAAGCCCCGGCTCCTCCAGTCCCGCCGCCTCCCACGTCTCCTCCAGGAACGCACAGCCCCAACGTCCCAAATGAGGCACCGTCGGCCTCGCGGAGGCCCCGCCGCCGTTCCAGAGCACCAGCGAGGCAGGGTTACTCACCATGGTGGCGGATGGCGGTGGATTCTTCCAGGTAGATCCGAATGATGCGAGTCGCGCCGATTATGGCGGCGACGACGGCGGAAGAGAACGCTGACGTCAACACTCAGCACTTTATAGGCGGACGCCGGTTGGGCGGGTCATGTGACTGGTCTGCGGAGGCGGGGCGAAGCGTCGCCGCGCAGGCGCACGGGGGAGGGTCTCCCGTTGACCCCTTCGGCGCCGGCACGGCTGCTCTTGGATATAGACTGGGCGTCTCGGGGGGCGGGGGTCGCCCTCGGTGTGCAGTGTTCAGGTGCACAAAGCAAAGAGCGCCGTTTTAACTGAGAATAAAACCATAGCAACGATATTAGCTTGGAAAATGTCCAGCACTTCTATTAAAACCACATTACAGGGTGAATAGAGTCTGTGGATTATACCCAAGTCATTTTCCGGGTTTGGCCATTGTTATGTAAGACGATACCCCCGGGAGAAACCGAGGAAAAAGGACACTCGCGACCACTCTACTGTGTTTGCAACTCCTTGCCTGTAATTATTTCAAAACACAAAGCTTTATAAGGGGCCGGGCACGGTGGCTCACTTTCGGAGGCCGAGGTGAGTAGATCACCTGAGGTCAGAAGTTCGAGACCAGCCTGGCCAACATGGAGAAACCCCCGTCTCTACTAAAAATACAGGAAAATTAGCTGGCGTGGTGGCAGGCGCCTGTAATCCCAGCTACTCGGGAGGCTGAGGCAGGAGAATCGCTTGAATCCAGGAGGCGGCGGAGGTTGCAGTGAGACGAGATCGCGTCATTGCACTTCAGCCTGGGCAACAAGAGCAAAACTCCGTCCCGAAAAAAAAAGGAAGAAGCAAGCATGGAAATCACTGATCCCACAAATGCATACTGAGAGTCTACGCACCAGGCATTGTTAGGGGTTTTGTAGATACAGCAGTGAACAAAACACCTTGCTAGCTTGACCACACTGCGTGTTTCTTCTAAGAGCTACTAGGATTTATCTGTGCCTCAGTTTCCTCGTCTGTAAATCGAGGGTGATCAATACTACCCTATTGTTTGGGGGAGAGTAAAACAAACTAAATACATCTAAAAGAATTAGCACCGTGCCTGATATCCAACGCTCAATAAACGCTATTTTAATTAGCTAACATTGCTATTAATAAAACAGTTACTTATTTCAGGACTGTTTTACCATGTCCCAGGCACCCGGCTAAGCGCTTTACTGGCGCAGTTTCATTTTCTATTTCATTTCCTCTCCAGGGGGCGGCGCAGGAAGACTGTTCAGCATTTGTGTCCTAATCTGACCCTAAGAAACAGTTGAATGTATTTCGTATCTTTGGCTCGAGGGAATGAATTGGCATTCAATTGAGTATCTCTATTCGCAATGAAGAGCCCAGCCAACGTTTTGCACATAGTAGGCACTCAGTATTTCTTGCATGAACGACGTTCTCACACTGCAAATGAACCCCCTGCGGTAAATCTTTCCCCAAACTCACTTTGTGAAACAGGCAGCGACTGCAGTGTTCTTCCTGGGCTGGGAGAGGGGGAGGTGTGGGACCGCAAAAAGTAATGCAAATTCCAGGCTGGACTCTAAAATAAACCTGTACGTGCCTCCCCCTCGCAAATGCTTCGGGCACTTGCTTTACAAAGCGCCATCAACCTTGGCTTTTATTTAATCGATGACTTATCTTGCTATCACCATTTAACCCAGGAGAAAACTGAAAGATTGAAGCTCTGACAGGCAGAGGGCGTGGCAGGGAGCAGATGTGAGTGCTAGGGGTTCTTAACCACCTACACCTGTGTCCGAGACGCAGCTACAAGTCAAGCGCATGCGCCATTTGGGGGATGAGGTTTTTCTTTTTTTTTTTTTTTTTTTTTTTTTTTTTTCTTTTCTTTTCTTTGAGACGGAGTCTGGCTCTGTTGCCAGGCTGGAGTGCAGTGGTGGGATGTCAGCTCACCACAACCTCCACCTCCCTGATTGATTCAAGCGATTCTCCTGCCTCAGCTTCCCGAGTAGCTGGGATTACAGGTGCATACCAACATAGCCGGCTAATTTTTGTGTTTTTAGTAGAGACGGCATTTCATGATGTTGGCCAGTCTGGTCTCGAACTCCTGACCTTGTGACCCACTCCCCACGGCCTCCCAAAGTGCTGGGATTTACAGGCGTGAGCCACCGCGCCCAGCCTTGGGGATGAGCTTTTAATCTGGTTTCGCTTTCTTAATAAAATTCTTTAAAATCCTTAAATGCACTAAGCACTTACTACGTGTTGTGTTCCCTAGTAGGCGCTTCACAGTCGTTTTTTCCTTGCAAAGTGGGGACATTTCAGAGATGTAATGCAAAGGTTCTCATTAAAAGAGGTGTTAGGCTGGGTGTGGTGGATCACGCCTGTAATCTCAGCACTTTGGGAGATCAAGGCCAGCGGATCACGAGGTCAACAGTTCAAGAGCAGTCGGACCAACACAGCGAAACTCTGTCTCTACTAAAATACAAAAATTAGCCGGACGCGGTGGTAAATGCCTGTAATCCCAGCTAGTGGGGAGGCTGAGGCAGGAGAACCGCTTGAACCTGGGGAGGCACAGGTTGCAGTGAGTCAAGCTCAGGCCACTGCACTCCAGCCTGGGCGACAGAGCAAGACTCTGTCTCAAAAATAAATAAATAAATAAAAAAGGCCGAGCACGGTGACTCACGCCTGTAACCCCAGGACTTTGAGAGGCGGTGGGAGGATCACAAGGTCAAGTGCTCGAGACCATCCTGGCCAGCCTGGTGAAACCCTGTCTCTACGAAAACTACAAAAATTAGTCAGACGTCATCGCAGGTGCCTGCAATCACGTCTCAAAAACAAGGGGGTGGGGCTGTGGATCCCAGAACTTTAATAAAAAACGGGTTGAATTTGTTCTCGTGTGCATGGATTGATTATTGAAAAACTCGAATACCATGTAATTAAAAAACTAAGAAGACAGTGTAAGGGAAAGACGGAAATTTTCAACCCCACAACTGCAGGGAGGAAGCCAGGTCTCGGCAGGGAAGGATCTATCCCCATATTCACGAATAGGAGAATCCTGGAGTACCACAAGCAGCCACAACCAGGTCAGCTGTAATAAGCACAGCAATAAATACGGGTTGGGTTTAAAGGGTGGGGACCAAGAATAAAATTCACCTCTGCAGGGAGGCTCCGCTGCGCATGCGCCTGCTGCGGCGCCAGGAGGACCCACAGGCCGCAGCAGCGGCCCCTGCTGACCGGCAGTCGCCAGTGCACGTGGACGTCTCGACACAGCTTTTTTTTTTTTTGAGACACAGTCTTGCGCTATTGCTCACTGCAACCTCCGCCTCCCGGGTTCGAGCGATTTTCCTGCCTCAGCCTCCAGAGTAGCTGAGATTACAGTCGCCTGCCACCACGCTTGGCTAATGTTTTGTATTTCAGCAGAGGCGGAGTTGCACCATGTTGGCCTTACTGGTCTCAAACTCCTTACCTGGTGATCCGGCCGCCTCGGCCTCCCAAAGTGCTGGGATTACAGGCGTGAGCCATCGCGCCCGGCCAACACTGCCTTTTAATTACTTATTGAGCGCTTACTAGGTCCTGACCTCACTGCCCTTTAAATCAAATCCTTCACCTAACCCACCCACACCCTCGGCTTTGGGTGGGCTCCTTTACACCCGAGAAAACCGAGACTCAGCGAAGTTAAGGCATTTGCCCAAGGTCGCAGAGCTACTAAAGGCGCAGTCAAATCCGACTCAAGGCGTCATTTAATCAGGAAAGAGCTCTGCCCTGCAACTGTTTTTCAGATGCATTTCAGATTTGAGAAAATGAGTCGGAAGGGGAAAAGGGGCAGAGCAAAAGAAAAGTAATAATAATAATAATAAAAGAAAAGAAAATGAGCGGGGCGCAGTGGCTTTTGCCTGTAATCACAGCACTTTGGGAGGTGGAGGGGGGCAGATCACCTGAGGATAGGCGTTTGAGACCAGCCTGGCCAACGTGGCGCAAACCCATCTCTACTAAAAATACAAAAATTACCCAGGCGTGGTGGTGGGCACCTGTAATCCCAGTTACTCAGTAGACTGAGGCAGAAGAATCACTTGAAACGGGAGGCGGAGACTGCAGTGAGCCAAGATCAGGTCACTGCTCTCCAGCCTGGGCGACAGAGCAAGACTCTGTCTCAAAGAAAAAAAAAATGGGGGAAAACAAAGCCAGACTTGCTGAGTTTACACGCAGCTTCTGCACTCTCTGGCTGTGTGACCTTAGGCGAGTTACTCAACCTCTCTGAGCCGCAGGTACTGCATGTAATGTATTGAATCATAACAGAAATGGTTTTATAGGGCTCTTGTGAGATTTAAAGAAATTAGTAGGGCCGGACGTGGTGGCTCACGCCTGTAATCCCATGACTTTGGGAGGCCGAGGAGGGCAGATCATCTGACGTCAAGAGGTCGAAACCAGTCTGACCAACATGGTGAAACCCCGTCTCTACTAAAAATACAAAATTAGCTGGGTATGGTGGCGCATGCCTGTAATCCTAGCTACTCTGGAGGTTGAGGCAGGAGAATCGCTTGAACCAGGGAGGCAGAGGTTGCAGTGAGCTGAGATGGCGTCACTGTACTCCAGCCTGGGCAACAAGAGCGAAACTCCATCTCAAAAAACAACAACAACAAATAATAATAATTTTTAAAAAATGAAAATATAAAGAAATTAATAGAAATAGACATGGTGGCTCAGACCTGTAATCCCAGCACTTTGGGAGGCTGAGGCATGTGGATCACCTGAGGTCAGGAGTTCAAGACCAGCCTGGTCAACATGGGGAAACCCCATCTCTACTAAAAATACAATAATTAGCTGTGGTGGCGTGTGCCTGTAATCCCAGCTACTCAGGAGGCTGAGACATGGGAATCCCTTGAACCCAGGAGGCAGAGGTTGCAGTGAGCCGAGATCATGCCATTGCACTCTAGTCTGGGCAACAAGAGCAAAACTCCATCCAAAAAAAAAAAGAGAGAGAGAGAAAGAAAGAGAAGGAAGGAAGGAGGGAGGGAAGGAGGGAAGGGGAGGAAGAAGGAAGGAAGGGAGGAAGGAAGGAGAGAAGGGAAGGAAGAAAGAAAGGGAAGGAGGGAAGGGGATGGGAAGGAAGAAGGAAGGAGGGAAGGGGAAGGGAAGGAAGGAGGAAGGAGGGAAGGGGAGGAAGGAGGAAGGAG